>JBAHVR010000405.1:267500-275000 GCA_036898135.1 Oncomelania hupensis | reverse complement strand
GTTTTTCCGAATATTTTTCAAAAATTCACAAATAATGTTAGGTAGGTAGGGTTTAGGCGCGCCACTGGCGATAGAAAGGGATAATAAACTGCAGCAAAAAAAAAATAAAAATATGTGAGGGTACGATACAGGTGGCCAGTGACACATGTTATTATTCTTGAATATTTGGAAATAACTCACTAAAACAAGCGGAGAAAAAAAAACCGGAAGTATTTTTCATAGAGGGGATTCCCGTTGGTGCATAGGATAGCAGAAAAGTGTGAATTTCATTGGTGTTTATGAAATTCCTTGCGTGTATGTTCATGCTGTTATCACTCTCGGTTTCTGTGTTTGTGTATGTGTGCGTGTGTGTATATGTGCATGCGTGTGTGTGTGTGTGTTGTGTGTATGTGTGTGCCCTTTTGACTGTTTACCTGGTATCTGAAAACAACTATGTGACTTAGACCTTTCAGGCCACCGAGAAATTCCTCCGGGTACTCTGGTTTTCTCTCTCCCCTCAATAATGGTATTAGAGGTCAATCAGACATGTCAACAATAAAAATTCAATTTCCATTCCGTAGCGTATAGCGATCTCCCTGCTTTTACACCACGTGCACATGCGTGAGTGATGATTGTGAGTTTGCTGTGTGAAGTAAAAGTGTGTGTGACGTATAAGCCTGTATATTGGTACAGATTGCCGCGCTTTGAGCGAAAAAAGTGTATGTTGCATTCATTATATTAATTATTATTATTATTATTATTATTATTATTATTATTATTATTATTATTATTATTATTATTATTATTATTTCTATAGCGCTTCTTCCCAAAAAAGACTTGGCTCTAGGTGCAATTTTCACGCATTCATACGTCAATAAAGAAAAACATAACAATGAAAGTAACAACAAAGGGAAATGAGAAGAGAAACATGCACACACGCACACACACACAGATACTCACACACACATACACGCGCACACACACACACTCAAAAACACACCCACAAACACACACACACGCGCGCGCGTACACACACACAAGCTATCTACAAACTATATAGCAAGATGTGAAACCATGCGGAACATACCCCTTTTTTCGGGAGGAACAAAAAAAAAAGATTAATTAGCATTACATTACATTACATTACATTATTATTGCTTTAGGTCCAGCGGACTCTTCCGAGCCAAATCAGGACCGGATAATCCCCGATCCGCATAAAAGATCTGCTGAAACAACCCTAGTGGTAAAACCGAAAGCTCTCCACCAGCCAGTCACTTTACAATAAAGATATCCCACGCAGGGGACGGCTGAGGCTTCACCCCAACTTATCGAACCACCGTTTACAAAAACAAAATAGAATACAAACATCATTATAAATTATCAATAAAACACATACATATAAAATGCCTACATTGCTAAATAATAACATCATAGGAAGCCCTAGTGACCACCTGGCAGAAAGCGTCCAATATTCCCAAGCTAATTCAACAGACCTCATACACAAATAAGGATTCTTATCCCGGAGAGTTTTCAAGGAAAAAAGGTAGGAGACTGGGCTAGCGAAGAAGACGATAGTATAGCAGATTGATAGAACAGAGCAGGAATGAGAAAGAGCAAATGAGAAAGACAGCGACAGTGGGAATTTAAAGCACTAAATTTACAGAAAGTGGGGATACTATTTATACTGAAACCCCCGGCAACCCAACGGGGGGATTAATCAGCAAAGGAAGGTGGGACGATTTGAGTCTTTAGGTTGTGTTTGAAGGATGTGATTGTGGGTTTGCTGCGGACAGACAGTGGGGGTTGATATAACCATAACGAAGAAGTAGGTAAGGGTATCCCACCGTCGAAGTATAATCGCTTTCAACCTTTAAGGTGAACATAGAGCGTGCTGTTAGTCAAACCTAGGGACTGAGACAACAGAACACATTTAGAGCCACACTCTCCGACTTCAAAAATCGATCGGAATTTGTCCAAGTCTGCCGCAGGAATGGAAAAGACAGATGCAGAATGAAGGCGAAGGAGAAGGTGAACAAGAAGGAAGGGGTGGAGATGGACGAAGAGGTGAACAAGAAGGAAAAGAAGGAAGAGGTGAACAAGAAGGAAGAGGTGAACAAGAAGGAAGAGGTGAACAAGAAGGAAGAGGTGAACAAGAAGGAAGAGAACAAGAAGGAAGTGGTGAACAAGAAGGAAGAGGTGAACAAGAAGGAAGAGGTGAACAAGAAGGAAGAGAACAAGAAGGAAGTGGTGAACAAGAAGGAAGAGGTGAACAAGAAGGAAGAGAACAAGAAGGAAGAGAACAAGAAGGAAGTGGTGAACAAGAAGGAAGAGGTGAACAAGAAGGAAGAGAACAAGAAGAAAGTGGTGAACAAGAAGGAAGAGGTGAACAAGAAGGAAGAGGTGAACAAGAAGGAAGAGAACAAGAAGGAAGAGAACAAGAAGGAAGAGGTGAACAAGAAGGAAGAGGTGAACAAGAAGGAAGAGGTGAACAAGAAGGAAGAGAACAAGAAGGAAGAGGTGAACAAGAAGAAAGAGGTGAACAAGAAGGAAGAGGTGAACAAGAAGGAAGAGGTGAACAAGAAGGAAGAGAACAAGAAGGAAGAGGTGAACAAGAAGGAAGAGAACAAGAAGAAAGTGGTGAACAAGAAGGAAGAGGTGAACAAGAAGGAAGAGAACAAGAAGGAAGAGGTGAACAAGAAGGAAGAGGTGAACAAGAAGGAAGAGAACAAGAAGGAAGAGGTGAACAAGAAGGAAGAGGTGAACAAGAAGGAAGAGAACAAGAAGGAAGAGGTGAACAAGAAGGAAGAGGTGAGCAAGAAGGAAGAGGTGAACAAGAAGGAAGAGAACAAGAAGGAAGAGGTGAACAAGAAGGAATAGGAGAACAAGAAGGAAGTGGTGAACAAGAAGGAAGAGGTGAACAAGAAGGAAGAGGTGAACAAGAAGGAAGAGAACAAGAAGGAAGAGGTGAACAAGAAGAAAGAGGTGAACAAGAAGGAAGAGGTGAACAAGAAGGAAGAGGTGAACAAGAAGGAAGTGGTGAACAAGAAGGAAGAGGTGAACAAGAAGGAAGAGAACAAGAAGGAAGAGGTGAACAAGAAGGAAGAGGTGAACAAGAAGGAAGAGGTGAACAAGAAGGAAGAGGTGAACAAGAAGGAAGAGAACAAGAAGGAAGAGGTGAACAAGAAGGAAGAGGTGAGCAAGAAGGAAGAGGTGAACAAGAAGGAAGAGAACAAGAAGGAAGAGGTGAACAAGAAGGAATAGGAGAACAAGAAGGAAGTGGTGAACAAGAAGGAAGAGGTGAACAAGAAGGAAGAGGTGAACAAGAAGGAAGAGAACAAGAAGGAAGAGGTGAACAAGAAGAAAGAGGTGAACAAGAAGGAAGAGGTGAACAAGAAGGAAGAGGTGAACAAGAAGGAAGTGGTGAACAAGAAGGAAGAGGTGAACAAGAAGGAAGAGAACAAGAAGGAAGAGGTGAACAAGAAGGAAGAGGTGAACAAGAAGGAAGAGGTGAACAAGAAGGAAGAGGTGAACAAGAAGGAAGAGGTGAACAAGAAGGAAGAGGTGAACAAGAAGGAAGAGGTGAACAAGAAGGAAGAGGTGAACAAGAAGGAAGAGGTGAACAAGAAGGAAGAGAACAAGAAGGAAGAGGTGAACAAGAAGGAAGAGGAGAACAAGAAGGAAGAGGTGAACAAGAAGGAAGAGGTGAACAAGAAGGAAGAGAAAGGGAGGAAAAAAAGAGCAAGGAGCAGTAGAAGACAAACAATGAGGAAGTGAAGTTAAAGAAACAGAAGTTGGAGACTAAAGTAAGGAGGGAGAGAGAGTTTACGGGGGAGAAAGCACCTAGCGTGTGCTTGATGTATTTCCACTGCCGGCAATCGACTTCCTGGAACATTAACGTCAGGATCTTTAAAGTCCGTGCGATGGAATGTGTGCCTGCCCAGACTAGACCTCGGTTTATACTCTTATCCTAAAAAGTAGGGGCGCAGTATAGTATCTCAGAGTCCTGTTTTTTTGTTTTGTTTGGGCACTGAGGGCCGTCAATCGGCTTTGAACCATTGCCTGCACAGGGTGCAGTGTTAGCGCTTAAAATTCAATTCTTCAATACCTCACTGAGCCGACTGCCAGTCTCCAAGAACACGCGAATAGTCTAGCATTTATTGTCCAAAAAGCAACACCTTATGATTCTTTCATCAACCCCTGCTATGACCAGAAATTTTACAATGCTTTTGTGTACTGCTCTCAACGAACGCCTGGTATGACCAGACATTTCAGAAGTACGTGCCTCTGTGTATTCCTTTCGACGATGCCGGATTTCAATCTAAAAATTAATCATAGGTTTGGATTTGGCTCTCCAGGGCAAGTGCGCAAGAGGATATTTAGATCCTTGGACTTCCCAGTACAAGAGTCGGTCTCGGTACCTAACCACCAAAGTCAGAAAATGACGATCTGATCTTTTCTAGAATGTTGTGAGAGAGAAGTTTCAAGGTAGGGATGGTGCAGCAGATGACCAATGGTGCTAAATTCATAACAACGCCATTATTGTGAACCTGACACTCTTGGTTGCAATAAGTCCTCGAAATAAGCATAATATGTCCGCGCGTGGGTACATCTTGTTTTTCCTCTTTGTTTTGATCTTGTTTTCGAAAACCCAACACCATAAAAGCAGCTATAGCGCATTTCGATCCGAACCAAATCAATGATACAGGTGTTCGCAAACATTCAAATCAAAGCAAATTAGAGTTTGTAGTGCGCGTGGTTCAATTATTTTTTAAACCGAGTCACTGACAAGAAACGGAATAGAAGATTAAAAAGGCACTGAAGATTTATTTTGAAAACATAAATTGAATATTGATGTGTTTTGTCTATTATTGACCTAAGTGATTTAGAATGTCATGGATTATACTCTGTGTGTATGTTTTTTTCCTTTAAATGGGCCCAGTGTGTTTATTCTTTCTTTAAAGGGGCCCAGTGTGTTTGTTCTTTCTTTAAAGGGCCCACTTTGACCACGCTCCCTACACACATCCTTTTTACAAGTGAGGGTTGCTTCACTCTTTGATAGATTTATTGTAAGACAATGGGTCCCGACAGGAAGTTCTCTCAATATTCACCCCAATATTCGTTACATGTTGGTTTTTCAAGACCTGTTGTAACATTAGCATATAGAATTCTTTTAAATTCATTACGAACTAAGTTTTGTAAAAATATTTTTTGCTCATGTAATAGTGCTTTTTCTGTTCATATACTGTTTAAATGCACTGATTTTGACTTTTTGCTACCAGTAAAATGAAAAACATTAAGATTATTATTAAGTTATTTAAATTTTTCAGTATGTTTAAAGCTTGCGAAATGTTTAATTTATTTATCTGTTGGAAGATTTATGTAGAATTCTTTTTTCAGTGACTATAGTATGTGTAAATTAAATCATAGAGGTATGGGGAGAGAGGGAGAGAGAGAGAGAGAGAGAGAGAGAGAGAGAGAGAGAGAGAGAGAGAGAGAGATAGAGAGGGAGAGAGGGAGAGAGAGAGAGTTATTTAATTATTTTTTTCTCAGTTGTTCTTGTTAATGAGTTGACTTTTTGATATAGTTAATTATTTACATTTGTTCAGTACTATGTTCATTTTCTTATTTTCAATGTCTAAATCACTTAGGTGAATAATAGACAATAAATGAGTAACACACACACTCTCTCCAGGATAGCACAAATCACTGCTGCCCTAACAAGGTTGAAGCCCATTTGGAAAGACAGGACCATCAGTCTACACTGCGCTGCGCACCCTTGTGATCTCCATCATCCTATACTCTTGTGAAACATGGACCCTCACAGCAGACGAACAATACAAAGCATGGAGATGAGGTGCTACAGAAGACTTTTAACAACCACATTACCAACGACGAAGTCCGACAGACCATCACGCAAGCCATTGGACAACACGATGACATGTTCACAGTGGTAAAAAAACGAAAACTCCGATGGTCAGGCCACGTCACCAGATCATCAGGCTTTGCAAAGACCATCCTGCAAGGCACTGTGCAAGGAGACAGAAGGAGACAGTAAAAGAGGTGGGAGGACAACATTTAAGAATAGACTCGACACTGAGCGAAGCCACGAGGGGTGCTGAGGACAGAGAAAGATGGAGCACGCTGGTTAAACGATCATCTGTGGTTCCCCAAAGACTTTCGAGTTACGGGATAGGATAAGTCGCCCTACTGAAAAAAATAAGCTAACAACAAACCATAAATCTTTCGAAAATATCTAATAATTCATTTAAAGAATAAATTCCGTAATGTGTGTGCCTATTAATAGCCACAGCCGTTGACTAGCCAGCCAACGATCTGGAGCTAAATATAGCATCTACCAAAGCCGGTAAGAGACAGAAGCCATAAGAACAAATGCTCGTAAGGTTTCTCGTTTTATGTTGTTAAAATAGACCGTACTCTACGCCGGACGCTAAAGACACACACTTCAAGCCGCTTGGTTCACTCACAAATAGGGTAGAAGTCACGTGGCTGTATCGTTCAAAATAGGGGAAATAACTCCCTGGCAGAACCGAAATTGAAAACTCAAACTTTAACTGTTGGTTTTAGCAACGAAAGCCCACTTTACCATCGTTTAATTTTTAAAAGCAATGCGAATTTCAGGGTAAAACCTTTTTTTTTTTGTCATTAGTAAAAACAAAACTTTGAATTAGGCCGGCCCTTTTAATGTCACTACTTTCTCCTAAGTGATTTTTAGTCTTGGTGGTGGTTTGGAGGGAGTAGGGTGAAGACATTGAATTCATCCAATAAAAGAATGAATGGAGCAAACCAAAACGAACGGAGTATCCGAAGAAGGTAAGGGATTACATTACATTACATGGTTATTGCTTTAGGTCCAGCGGACTTTTCCGAGCCAAATCAGGACCAGAAGGTAAGTGATGGGGGGAGGTAGAAGGTATCGGTGACCTGATACAAGTTTTATTCCAAAGCAAAGGATTTCTTCGGCGGGAATCGAATCCGCAACCTTGGGGTATTGGACACTACGCTGGAGCTGGACGGTGTGCAGTCCAGTTTAGACTTTAAAAAAAAAAGATGGCAAGCCGTTCAAATGATTTTCCAGATACTCACACGCACAGAATTTTCAAAAGTGTTACATTTTGTTGGCTGTATTGTGACTTGGTCTCATTCTAAAGGCTTGTTTGGCTCGATCCCGACTATTTCAAAGTATTATTTGGAAATTCCAAAACGCGTCGAGAAAGCTGAAACGAGCTTGCCGGGTTTTTTCAGTGGTCTCGCTGTCGCAATCTGCTTCCTTATCTTCTGGTAGTTTTATGCCAACTTATATCGGCGAAGTGTTATGTATTAGATCCACATTATATAGCACAAGTTGGACTAATAGAGGAAACCAACCTCTTCCTGACAAAATGGCGTTGGTAACGCTATAATAATATTGATTGATTGATTGATTGTTGCTTTAGGTCCAGCGGACTCTTCCGAGCCAAATCAGGACCGGACAACCCCCGATCCGCATAAAAGATCTGCTGA
>JBAHVR010000405.1:22500-262500 GCA_036898135.1 Oncomelania hupensis | reverse complement strand
ATTGTATTTTTTATTGCAGGTCGTAAAAATGAAATCGATGTAACGGTACAATAGCTAACATAATGTATCAAAGGAAAAAATAGAGAAAAAAAAGGGCGAAAAAAAAGAATGAAATAAAAAAATGAGAGAGAGAAAGAGAGAAAGAGAGAGAGAGAGAGAGAGAGAGAGAGAGAGAGAGAGAGAGAGAGAGAGAGAGAGAGAGAGAGAGAGAGAGAGAGAGAGAGAGAGAGAGAGAATCAGATTCAGATTCAACAAATATTAAATTGTATTACCAGATTAGTTTTAGGATTTCTTTGCAGACGGACAGAGACAAAGATCGGTCATAAACTAGAAGGACAAAGCCCATATGACTCACATGCTCTTTATCCACACTAATCCCTAAACATTGAAGTTCGCTGAGCTCAGGGTAGGTCAAGCTATATATATTTTTTTTTAAAACTTGATTTGAAAAGTACTATTGACTTGAGATGACCTTGACATCCACATGACCTTAGGCTTCGACCGCAGTTGACCAAACTTGATAGGTTTCTTGTCGATAAATATAATGCCTTAAAAAATCGTGTCCGCTTAAGAAACCCATGACATTTTCTGAAAAACTGCAAACACGTGTTTTATTAACATATATCTTGACTCTGTGACCTGAACCTTGAAGAGAGGTTATTCAGTCGCTCAGTGTTTGAGCTCTCAAGGGGTATACACCATCCTACCCAGTTCAGTTTGGATAGCTTCAATAGGTTTGAAGTGATTTACAAACGATAAAGTTCCAAAACAGACGGGCAGGCGGACGGACATTTTGTTTACGCAGCATGTTTTAATTATTCTGGACTCACCTCGCGCTGATTTATGAAAATCTTGAGAGATAAAAAAAACACACATTATAGGGTGAGTACATAGATATGAGGGTCACAAATCATCTAAAACCTGTAATAGTTAAATAAGAGGACAGAAAAATGAACACAATACCAACAAACAAACAAACGTGTTCATATATAGACGGACAAATTTTGAGAGCGACCATAACTCTACAACACATGCTACTCACCTGCGACTCTTCCTGATGCCTCCAAAATCCAGAACGTGCAAAGGCAGAGCTATCCCTGTGGGCAGGGAACGGTGGGCTCCAGGAACACACAGCTGGGTGGGGCGCGGGAACTGTCCCTCCGACATAGCGTCGCTGGAGCTGTGGTGTCGGCGCACCGCCCTCACCTGCCTCCTCTGCTGATGCTGATGATGTTGGGACGTCGCCGACAACGGCGACGTCGATAACAGCAAAGTGGGAGATGGAGGGGTCCCTTGTTGCTGGACAAGCTGACGTTGTCGTTGCTGGTGGTTGTGTTGGTGATGTTCTTGTTGTTCCTCCTGCGCCGACACCTCTCTCTCCCAGTTCGCCGCAGCCGAAGGCGAGGGCCGAGACCCCAGGCTACGACTCCGCCAAGCAGAGAATGGTGCGGGGGACGGGCTGGAAAAGGAGGGGGAGGGAAACAGAGCGGGAGACACCGGCGTCACAGGCCTAGCGAGGGTTGTACGTGCACCCACTCCAATCCCACGCTGGAACACAAACTGACTGCCGGAGTCGGATTCGCAACTTTTTACACTATTATGCTCTCCAACTTCATTCCCACCTCCTCTATACTCCCCCACGTCTTCTTCATCACCTGCTCTATCGCACACCTCAACATTGGCTTCATCACCAGCTTCATGAACATCAGACACTTTCTTTTTCTTCGTCCCCTCCTCGACGCTTTCCTGGCATGGTGGTGTTTCAAAGGCGCGTTGCGCTTCAAACACTAACGCGGCGTTCTGTGGTACGGATGTACCCGTTCCTTTTCCTTCACCCATGTCTTCATCATTCCCTTTCGCGCGTTTCCCGCTCTCTTCTCTCTTCTCGCTCTTTTTCTCGTCGAGAGGTCTTCCGTCTTCATGGCTCCCTTCGTTTTCTCCGGTCGCAGCATCCCTGGGGACGTTTGTGTCAAGTTTCGTGGAGTTTGCAACTGTGTCGCTGCGAAGGCAGCTTGCAAGCGCAGATGAGGAGAAAAACGGGACTTCGTATTTCCATTCTTCTTTGTCTCCTTCTAGTTGTACCTCTTCTCCTGATCCGATTTTCAACCTTTCCCCGCCAGTTATTCCTTCTTTTTTGCCGTCTCCATCTTTCGTCTTCTTTGGATTTTCGTCCCTGCTCTTTCCTTCTCCCATGTCGATTGTTTCAGTTGCGCCATCATCCGCAGAAACCCGTTGCGTTGTTCCCGCAGCAGTTGTACAAGAGGGGGGCGCTTGCGTGTGAAGACACTGTGAACAAAGATAAAACAACCTATAAATATTTTTTTCTATAATGAATGGCATTACAATTTGCTTAATAAAACCAATGTTTGAACAAACGCTAAATTAAAAGAACTGAACTGCCTGTCCTAATTGTGCGTGCTTTAGCGATGTTCGTTTTTGTTCATCGCAGCAAATGGAATTGACACTTCCGTCAGAATGCACCGAAACTATAATCAATAAATCTGTACGTTTACCCTGCACGGGTTTCTCATTTTAGATTTAGAGTTATTGGACGCAGCCAATCAAAACTGTACGTGCAAAATAATACGCGTTTACAACGCACGTGCACAATAATATCATAAAGGCATATGAACAATGATATTTTAAAGGCACGTGCGCACTCCAGTCAATGTCCGTCCAAAATGCTAAACTTCCTACATATAAAACCAAAATAAACCCATAATTAGTACACGTTTGAATTCACGCCGCATGACAACATTAGTGCCATTACGGTCATTGGTATTCTATCATAACTTATTATTATTATTATTATTATTATTATTATTATTATTATTATTATTATTATTATTATTATTATTATTATTATGATTATAATTAGTGTAAAATGTATTTTGTATTGTGTCTGTAAAATATTTGTGCAGCAGCAAAATTTGAAAGAAACCCGCCATGAGCTATTCCTTAAAATTGACTGTGCCCAATGAAAGGAACGTGATGGTGATAGACAGTAGGACTGCGCGCTAGGGTTGGGGATATGGAGGCGCGATGGAAGAGTGTGGAAAGAGATGGGAAAAAGATAGCAAGCCATTCAAATGTATTCCCATACACGCCAGCACACATAATGGAGCGCATATCTTTAAATATGTATGGACGTTATTTTCGGTTCTGCAAAACAAAACAATTAAGTAAAATAAAATAAAAGAAAGAAAAAAAATCATATCCAATTTAAAATTAAAAAACGATAAAAATAAAAAGTTATAAATCTAAAAATAAGGAATTCGGTTTGGAGATATTACATGGATTATAGACTTTTTTTCTCCCGGCAATGTCACAGACCGTTCTAATTGGAATATCCCGAACCAATCAGGAGCTTGTTTTTGCCTTGACTGGTGGTTTATCTGATCTCCAGAGATCGAGGAAGCCATCCTTCTCTGTAGTAAACTATCGACGCGTAAACAGGACGGGCAGGTACCTGACCGCTGTGGAGTATTGGACTTGGCCACTGTCGGAGGCGGGCCATCTTTCTGTGTCTGTCTGTCTGTCTGTCTGTCTGTCTCTCTCTCTGTCTGTCTGTCTCTCTCTCTCTCTCTCTCTCTCTCTCTCTCTCTCTCTCTCTCTCTCTCTGTATCTGTATGATAATAAAACCAACAACAACACCTGGGTAGTAGGCGTTAAAATTTTCGGTTTATTACACTAAAACCTTCATCAGTAAGACCCAAGGACTGTCTCTGTGTATCTGTCTGACTGTGTGTGTCTCTCTCTGTGTCTCTCTGTCTGTCTACCTGTCTCTCTCTGTATCTGTCTGTCTGACTGTGTCTCTCTCTTTGTATCTGTCTGACTGTCTCTCTCTATATCTGTCTGTCTGACTGTGTGTCTCTCTCTCTGTCTCTCTGCCAATCTGCCTGTCTCTCTCTGTGTATCTGTCTGACTGTGTGTCTCTATCTCTTTGTATCTGTCTGTCTGCCTGTGTCTCTCTCTGTATCTGTCTGTCTGACTGTGTCTCTCTCTGTCTGTCTCTGTCTCTCTCTCTCGCAGCATTAGTACGGGGTTATGATTAAACTAAACGTGTGAGGGAACGGACTGTATATAAGATTATAAAATTAATGCTAACATCATTTTCTTCTGGTAATCTCTCTCTCAGCTCTACCCCCACATCCCTCTCCCTCACCCCCGTTGGGAGGTCGGGGTTTTCTATATAAATAGTATCCCCATTTTCTAAAAATTAAGTGCTTTAAATTACCACTGTTTCTGTCATTTTTATTTGTTCTTTCTTGTCCTTACTCCGTTCTATCAATCTACTACATGTATATTCTTTGCTAGATCAGTCACCGATTTGTTGTTTTTTTCCTAGAAATCTCTCCCAAAACCTCTGATTTGTGTATGGGGTCAGCTTGGGGTTACTGGACGCTTTCTTCCATATGATCACTATGGCTTTCTATGGTATTATAATTTAGCAATGTAGGCATTTTATATGTATATGTTTTGTTAATATTTTATAATGATGTTTATATTCTATTTTGTTTTTGTAAACGGGCGTTCCTCTCCACGATCCAAAGCAAGTCTGGCATATGCCTTACAGAAGAACAAGAAGTCTTGGACAGATGGACAGAGTACTGCTCTGACCTTTACAACCATACACCAAATGGAGACCCATCAGTTCTAGCTTGTCCCGAGAACAGAGAAGAAGAAGAAGAAATCCTCCCAATTCTCCGGGAAGAAGTTGAGGCAGCAGTGCAATCGCTAAAGAAAGGGAAGTCAGCGGGAGTGGACAACATACCCGTGGAACTGCTAGAAGCAGGATGAGAAGCGATGATTGATGCCCTCACCATTATCTCTAACAAGATCTGGCAGAGTGGGGAGTGGCCTACACCTTGGACCCAGTCGCTTGTCATCACTCTTCCCAAAAAAGGTTACCTTCAGGAGTGTGAAAATTACCGCACCATCAGCCTCATCAGCCATCGCAGCAAAGGTCCTCCTGAAAATAATACTCAACAGGTTGAAACCCCAAGCTGAACAAATCATAGCTGAAGAACAAGCAGGAATCAGGGCAGGGCGAAGGACCACCGAACAGATTTTCAGCCTCAGTTGTGAGAAATACCTACAGCACCAACAACATCTATGTCATGTGTTCATAGACTTCAAAAAGGCGTTTGACCGAGTCTGGCATGCAGCTCTATGGGCAACAATGCAAGGGTACAACATCAGCCCTAACATTATCTGCCTCTTTTGGTATTAACGTCCCTCTCTTAAATTTTTTCTTTCAAATTACTCATTTATTTTATAAGTTGATTGATTGATTGACTGATTTTATACTTTTATTTGTTGGTTTGTTACCTTCACTAGGTTTACATGTTGTCTTGTTTTTAAATGCAAAATAGATTTATTATGCGTGTGTATCTGTGTGTGAGTGCGTGTGATCAAGCGCTTTGTGAAGCATTTTATGTTTGAATTGCGCTATACAAAATAAATTATTATTATTATTATTATTATTATTATTATTATTATTATTATTATTATTATTATTATTATTATTATTATTATTGAAGTCATCAAAAGCCTGTATAACAAGGCTACCAGTGCAGTCCTCCATAACAGCGTCATCGGGAACTGGTTCAGAACAACAATCGGTGTGCGTCAAGGATGCCTACTCTCTCCAACACTCTTCAACATCTTCCTAGAGCGCATCATGTCACATGCTCTTGCAGATCACGAAGTCACAGTCAGCATAGGGGGTAGAACAATCTCCAACCTTTCTTTTTGCGGATGACATTGATGGATTGGCTGGAGAGGAACAAGAACTTGAACAGCTGGTACAGAGGCTTGACACCCCCTCCAGAGCTTATGGAATGGAAATAAGTGCAGAGAAGACCAAAATGATGACCAACAACACCAATGGCATCAACACGGTGTTACACTCAGTTCGATGTTGGTGATTTTCTTTATCAGTATTTGATTCAGCCCCGATGCTGAAGTCCTGATAAGGTGTAACTCAGATTCGTTTATTCACACAGCCCGTCCAAACAGCATACGAATCACAAAGTCGACGTATGAAGTTTTCCACTTTTATTCAGCACACACCAACAACTGCATACAATTCTCAATTCAACTCAACAACTTTCACAGCAACTTTCCAAATCACTATCAACAACTTTACTCTCTCTACAACAATCTCGGCACACGATTAAATAACCTCTCTCTTTTCCGGAAAGATTTCGAATACGGTAGAAATGACGTACTGCCACCAATCGAACTAAAGATCGTCATCACTGACTTACGTCAATCACATTTTCTCTACTTCCGGGAACATTCACGACCTTCGATGTCCATCCGGAAATTTCTATCAAGAGTAAACACGCATATCCAGAAGATTCTCAAATAATATCGACTAACGCAAATTATCAACGTTATACAAAGCCTCTCCTAACAACAATGCAAACTCAAATCAAAGGTAAATAAACACCATTATTGAATACTTTGCAAAACGAAACGATTAGATCTATCGTGCGCGCTTCCGACATACTTTCGTTCACGTTTCAACGTAACATAACCCCCCACTCAAGAAGAAATTTACCCAATTTCTTTCAACAACATTGAAACGTAATGCACAAACAAAATCCTCAATTGAAACTAATTTAAGACTTTCTGAATACTGTAATTGCGCTCAGCTTATCTACACAGAGTCAATGGTTTTCATCTTCAAGTCTATCTGGATATTGTCAATGTTCACAGTTCATCCACACAGTCAATGTTCTTTACTCACACACTCTGCTGAGGAAGTCCGCACCAACATTGTCCGATCCTTTGATAGATTCTACTCGCATGTTAAAGTTCTGCAAGTACATAGCCCATCTCATGATCCGACTGTTCACAAACTTGGCAGAGTTCAAGTAAGTTAGCGGCTTGTGATCAGTCTGTAGCACGAACTTCACTCCTTGAAGGTACAGTTCGAACTTCCGGATTCCCCAGATGATGGCAAGGCACTCTTTCTCCATGGTCGAGTAATTTTTCTCAGCCCTGGACAGCTTCTTGCTGGCGTAACTGACCGGAAATAGTTTCCCTTCGTGTTCTTGCATCAGTATGGCGCCGATGCCTTCGTCCGCTGCGTCTGTTCTTAAGACGAATTCTTTGGAAGTGTCAGGCAGTCGTAGCACCGGATCCTTCGAAAGGAGGTCGCGCACAGTCTGGTATGCCCTCTCCTGAGACGGTCCCCACTGCACTTGGTTTGGACAGCCTTTCCGCACCAGGTCCGACAAGGGTGCTGTGATGGCGGAGTAGTTTGGTACAAACTCCCTGTAGTATCCAGCCAACCCCAGGAAAGATCGCACCTGCTTCTTGGTTTGGGGACGTGGAGCGTTCAGAATCTTGGTGACGTTTTCTAGTAGAAGCCCCTTTTGTCCTTCTTTCAGCGAATGGCCGATAAAGTCTACGTTGTCAGTCCCCAGAATGCACTTACTGGGTCTCACGGTCAGGTTGGCTTCTGTGAGACGGTGAAACAGCTCCCTCAAGGTCTGCAGATGCTCTTCCCAGGTGCGAGTGTGGACTAGCAGGTCGTCCCAGTAACACACGACATTGTCCATCCCTTTGAGCATCTTCTTCATCCCTCTCTTCAGGGTAGCTCCGCTGTTGACCATGCCAAAGGGCATCCTTAGGCACTCGTACGTCCCATCAGGGGTTATAAAAGCAGTCTTTGGTATGTCCTGTTGACGCACGGGGACTTGCCAATAACCTTTGCTGAGGTCAATCTTTGAGAAGATTCTACTCCCCGATAATTGGCGGAAGAGGTCTGCTGCGGTAGGCATCGGCTCAGGGTCGAAGACGGTGATCTTATTAACTTTCCTGTAGTCGATGCATACTCGGTTGCTCCCGTCCTTCTTCTTCACGACCACGACAGGGGACGCGTAGGGGGAACTGGACTCCTTGATGATGCCCATCTTCAGCATCTCATCGATGTCTTTCTTCAAGGATTCACGGGCCTTGAAAGGGATCGGGAAGGGCTTGGATCGAACAGGGATATTCGAAGTGAGGTGGACTTCGTGTTCGACCAAAGTTGTAGAGCCAGGGACATCGCTGAAGTTGTGGGGAAACTCGCCCATAAGGTCCTTGAGCTCCAACTTTTGACCTTCCGTCAAGCTCGGTCCTAGCTTAACATCATCGATGCCTTCTTTGCTGTGGAAGTCTCCCAGTTCCAACAGTTCTTCGCTGTCAAAGCTGTCGTCGGTCACAGCTGCTGTGGCTGCGTGCACAGTCTGTGATGGCCTTTCCACGTACAGCTTAAGGAGGTTGGCGTGGTATATCTTGGAATGCTGGCCGACCTTCACCTTGTAGTCGTTGATTCCCACCACGGTCTCCACTTCGTACGGGCCTTTCCACTGCATCAGCAACTTATTGTGATCAGTAAGTAGCAGCACCAGCACTTTGTTGCCAGGTTTGAACTTCCTGTTCACAGCCCTACGGTCATAGTAGTGCTTTCCACAGTCCTGGGACTTCTTCAGGTTTTCTCTGGCTATCTCGAGAGTCTGCTCCAGCTTCTCCCGTAGCTCAAACACGTACTGGTAGCTGTTCTTCACCTCTGGGGTGTCTACTTCTTTCGTCCACAGTTCTTTTAGGATGTGCATCGGCCCTCGGATGGTTCTTCCGTACAGCAGCTCGAACGGAGAAAAGCCGGTGGACTCCTGCGGTACTTCTCTGTAGGCGAAAAGTAAGGCGTTGATATAGCGATGCCATTGTCTGGGCTGCTCGCTGCACAGTTTCTTCAGGGTGGACTTCAGCGTAGCATTGAACTTCTCGACAAGCCCGTTGCACATCGGATGGTAGGGTGTCGTAGTCAAATGCCGGATGCTCAGCAGTCTGTTGACCTCCTTCATGCAGTCAGAGACGAACTGCGTCCCGAGGTCTGTCAGAATTTCTTCAGGCACTCCAAGCCTACTGAACATGTCCACCAGTGCCTCTGCTACAGTTTCAGTGTCAATCTTCTTCAGTGGCACTGCTTCTGGGTACCGAGTCGCATAGTCCACTAAAGTCAGTACCCACCGATGACCTTCTTCACTCGGAGGTCTTATTTCGCCGATTAAGTCTAAGGCCACCCTCTTGAAAGGTCGGTCGATCAGAGGCATCCTCTGCATAGGCACTTTCGGGACCCTTCCTCGAGGTATGGTCTTCTGGCAAATGTCACACGATCGGCAGAAACGGCTGACGTCCGCATGAAGCCCTGGCCAGTAGAACACCGCCTGGATTCTGTCTGACGTCTTTCTGATGCCTAGGTGACCTCCCATGATAGAGTCATGAGCTACTTCCATCACTTGGCGCCTTAGGGGTAACGGTACCAATACTTGACGTAGTGGTTTCCCTCCATTGACCCTCGGGTGCTGGAAGATTCGGTACAAGATCTTGGCCTTCACCTCAAAGTAGACCGTACCACTGCCTTTGGTCACGTGGTCTTGGCGGTTCCTGTACTTGTTTAAAGAGCTATCAGCTTCCTGGAGCTGGATCAGCTTATCTCTGTCCACGATGGCAGCTTTAGAGTTGTCGGCGACCTTCAGTGGCGTAGACGTCTTGTCTCTCTTGGCCTGGGCCCTGGTAGTAACGGCACCGACGATCTCTGGTCGGCAGGGCTGAGCCGGAGTAACCACATTGTCCCGTAGCAGCTCTGTAAGGTCTCCATCGGGAAACGGCAATGGATCCTCCTCCGCAACTTCGACGTGTTGAGTTGAGGCAGGACTCCACTCTGGATCGGGGTCGTCGGGTCGCCTCGCGCCGTCGATATTCCCGATCATCAAATCGTATAGCGGCTTCTTCAGGCAAACCGCTTCGACTTCGCCTACGTAGAAAGGGGTGTTGACATGAATCTTCGCAACTGGCGCTCTCACACATTTGCTGTCGGCCATAAGTGTCCATTTTGAATCGCCAGTGAACTGTTCTTTAGCGATTAGGTCTTCTCTGACGATGACCCCACTGCAGCCAGAGTCTCTTAAAACAGTCACTTCATGATTTCCGACGCGTCCCTTGGAAACAGGCATGTTCTGTACGGTCACCGCTGCGCTGGCGACGACGGGGATGGATTTTCCGTTGGCAAGGAGAAGTTGGCCATCGGTCATGCACTCTTGCACGTCCGCAGGAGTAGCTGTGCGCTTGGTCTCACTCGGAAGAATGACGCTCCCGCCGCACACTTGATGGTCAGATCTACTGGTTTGCCGTTGATTGGAGAACCGCCTCTGCCGGTTGCCCGCCGCTGAATTGTCCGTACTGCTCCGCTGTCCGCTACTTTTGTTTTGAGGACAGTTAGCCGCTCTGTGGTCTGTAGCGTTGCAGGTGAAACAGCCCCTTGAATGCCCTTCCCTGGGAGGTGGCGTGGAGTCCGTCTGCCTCTGGCTCGTCTGGCTCCCTTGGATCTGGTTCCCATGGTTTGCAGTCTTCTGAAAATGTTTCGTCGCGCTGGGTGGCCCCAGGGTTTTCCCATGAGCGATGAGATATCTTTCAGCAGCCTCAGTCACATCTTTAAGCGTCTGCAGCTTTTGTTCTTCTAAGTGGGTCGCTAGGTCCTTGTGACAGGCATTGAGAAATTGTTCCTTCACGATCAGGTCATGGAGACTGTCGTAAGCCTTCGTTTCGCCTGATAACTCCACCCACTTGTGTAGATATGACGACAGGCGCTCCACAAACTGCTTTGGCGTCTCGTCTGACTTAGGCCGGCATTCACGGAAGCGTTTACGGTAGCCCTTCTCTGTAAAGTTGTAGCACTGCAATAGGGCCTCTTTCAAGACGTCGTAGTCTTCGGCATCATCGTCCGACAATCTGGTGTAGACGTCGAGTGCTTGCCCCGTCAGAAGTGCACTTAGTCGAATCGCCCAGTCTTGAGGTTGCCAGTTAGAGCTTTTGGCAAACCTTTCAAATCTCGCCAAATAACTGTCGATCTGGTCCTTCCCGTCGACGAATGCTGGCAATTTTGGAGCCATGTGGTCGCTGATGACTTGTGGCGCATGCTGATTGTTTTGGATACGCGCCATTTCTAGCTGGAACTGCCGATCAGCTTCTCTTTCCTCACGCCTGCGCTCATCTTCTCTTTCTTGACGCCGGTCTTCTCTTTCTTCTCGACGACGCTGCTCTTCTAATTCTCTTTCTTCACGCTGACGTTGTTCTTCTCTTTCTTGTAATCTCTCCTGGGATTTGACGTACTCCGTCAACTGTTTCCCTTTTAGATTCAGTTGAATCCCTTTCTGCCAGAAGTCAGCCATCTTGATGCTTCTGGAAAGTTCTTTTCTGGAAAGTTCTTTTTCTAGAAAGTTCTTGACTGGAGAGTTCTTTTTTTCTGGAAAGTTCTTGACTGTGCTGTACCTTTCTAGACTGTTCTAGAACAGCACGCTTTCTGCAGTAGCGCTGATGCTTGCCACTAGTCGCTTTCGCTGACGCAGGTCCCGCTGTCCTCGTCGTATGCGACGCTGCACCACGCTGGTGTTGATGTACACGCTCCTGTGCTGAAGTAGACGCGACGTCCGCTCGACGCTCGCTGTAACACTGGCGATGTAGCTCCGAGACTGTCCCTCGACGTAGTCTTACGGTAGCCACGTAGTCCCGATCTGTTGTTCGCTCACGAAGCAACTCTTCAGCGACTACACGCCCTTGCAGTCAACCCGAACCTATCGGTGATGTAGTCCCAGTATGTTGGCCCCTCTCGACGCAACTCGTTGGCGGCTACCCTCGATGACTGCCTCTCGTAACGTTGACTCGCTTGTTGTAGCAGTTGAACCCTTGGCTATGGCGTGAATCGCGGCTTGACCCCCAAAATGTTACACTCAGTTCGATGTTGGTGATTTTCTTTATCAGTATTTGATTCAGCCCCGATGCTGAAGTCCTGATAAGGTGTAACTCAGATTCGTTTATTCACACAGCCCGTCCAAACAGCATACGAATCACAAAGTCGACGTATGAAGTTTTCCACTTTTATTCAGCACACACCAACAACTGCATACAATTCTCAATTCAACTCAACAACTTTCACAGCAACTTTCCAAATCACTATCAACAACTTTACTCTCTCTACAACAATCTCGGCACACGATTAAATAACCTCTCTCTTTTCCGGAAAGATTTCGAATACGGTAGAAATGACGTACTGCCACCAATCGAACTAAAGATCGTCATCACTGACTTACGTCAATCACATTTTCTCTACTTCCGGGAACATTCACGACCTTCGATGTCCATCCGGAAATTTCTATCAAGAGTAAACACGCATATCCAGAAGATTCTCAAATAATATCGACTAACGCAAATTATCAACGTTATACAAAGCCTCTCCTAACAACAATGCAAACTCAAATCAAAGGTAAATAAACACCATTATTGAATACTTTGCAAAACGAAACGATTAGATCTATCGTGCGCGCTTCCGACATACTTTCGTTCACGTTTCAACGTAACACACGGACATCAAAGTCCAAGGCCAATCCCTCAACACAGTGCATAGCTTCAAATATTTAGGAGCCATTGTATCAGACAATGGGTCCCGACAGGAAGTCCTCTCCAGGATCGCACAAACAATTGCTGCCCTGACAAGGTTAAAGCCCATTTGGAAAGACAGGACCATCAGTCTACATTCCAAAGTAAGACTGCTGCGCTCCATTGTCATCTCCATCTTCCTATATGCTTGCGAAGCGTGGATCCTCACAGCAGATCTACAACGAAAAATACAAAGCATGGAGATGAGGTGCTACAAAAGACTTCTGGGCATTTCCTATACCCAACACATCACCAACGGCGAAGTCCGACAGACCATCACACAAGCCATTGGACAACACGATGACCTGCTCACAGTGGTGAAGAAACGGAAACTCCGATGGCATGGCCACGTCACCAGATCATCAGGCTTTGCAAAGACCACTCTGCAAGGCACAGTGCACGGAGGTAAAAGAAGAGGGAGACCGAAAGAGGTGGGATGACAACATTCGAGAATGGACTGGTTTGACACTGAGCGAAGCCATCAGGGCTGCTGATGACAGAGTAAGATGGAGTATGCTGCTTAAACGATCATCTGTGGTGCCCCTACGACCTCCGGGTTACGGTACAGGATAGGATAAGATAGGATATGAAACGGGCATTTGCTAAATTTGAGTACAGCCTCAGCGTCCCCTGCATGGAATGCCTTTATTGTAAAGTGACAGGCTGGTGGAGCGCTTTCAGTGTTAACATTAGGGTTGTTTCGGCAGATAATTTATACGGATCTGGGGTGAGTCCTCTTTCAACCAAGTTGTTGTCCTGATTCGGCTCTTTGCAGTCTGCTGGACCTACATAAACAATGACTAACCAAGTACCTCTCTCTCGCCCCCCCCCCCCCCTCGCCCTCGCCCCCCTCTCCCAGCGCTTATACTCTGTTACCCTTGGAAAATACAAATCTTATCTTAGGTTATATTATCTTACTTATCTTAGTTCTTATTTTATCTTGTATCTTATCGTACCGTATTTTATTTGATCTTAGCTCTCTATCGCTTGTCTCTCTACCCCTAGTCTGATTATATCTCATTTAGCTTAGCATAGCTTAGACTTCTACATTTTTATCTTATCTCTCTAATCTAATCTTTTCTCTCTTCACCCCTTTTCCTCCCCCACCCCACCCCAACCCCTCTCCTCTACCGTTAAGCTGCCACTGAGGCCTCGGCAAGAGCTTGTGGCAGAAAGCACAATGAGTAATTCGCCTGTGGGTGCGACAGACCTAATCTAGCAAATTGTATTGAGAAAGAACGCGGGATGCACAGGCATGCCAGCGAGTGCTACGGAAGCAGCGTTCCCCCATTCAAAATGACACCCTGGGATTTTAACCCCGGTTTCTGCGTGTCTTCAATTCCTGATGAGACAGCGAGAGAATAACAGAGTCACAGACAGACAGACAGAGAGAGAGAGAGAGAGAGAGAGAGAGAGAGAGAGAGAGAGAGAGAGAGAGAGAGGTGGGGATGAAGAGAGAAGAGTGAGAATGGGTGGGGGTGGGAGAAAAAAGGAGCGCGATGAGATGGTGAGATAGAAACTTTGACACTTTTTATTTTTATTAGGGATACAGATTTTAGACTAATGATACAGTCTAATAATTCCAATCGGTCCCTTAACAAATTAACATAGTAAAGAATCTTTAACATTAATTTGAAAATCATATAACTCACACAAACACACACACACACGCACTCACACACGTTCACACACATTCACACCAACATCTTCATTATTATCTTTAAACAATTTTAGGCCACCACCCCCGCTTCCTACCTCTTACCATAATAATAATAAGAATAAGAAGAAGAAGAAGAAGAAGAAGAAGAAGAAGAAGAAGAAGAAGAAGAAGAAGAAGAAGAAGAAGTTCATCAGTTCTAGCATGTCCTGAGAACAGAGAAGAAGAACAAATCCTCCCAAGTTTCCGAGAAGAGGTTGAGGCAGCAGTGCAATCGCTGAAGAAAGGGAAGTCAGCGGGAGTGGACAACATACCAGCGGAACTGCTTCAAGCAGGACGAGAAGCGATGATTGACGCACTCACCATTATCTGTAACAAGATCTGGCAGAGTGGAAAGTGGCCTACATCATGGACCCAGTCGTTTGTCATCTCTCTTCCCCTTTTTAGTCCTTTTAGTCCTTTTATTAAACAAACATACAAATGATCAACAGCAAATCAATTTAGGCTCCTAGCCCAGGTAACCTTCAGGAATGTGAAAATTACCGCACCATCAGCCTCATGCAAGATCCTCCTGAAAATAATACTCAACAGGTTGAAACCCCAAGCTGAACAAATCATAGCTGAAGAACAAGCAGGATTCATGACAGAGCGAAATACGACTGAAAAGATTTTCAACCTCAGAATAATCTGCGAGAAATAACTACAGCACCAGCAACATCTATATCATGTGTTCGTAGACTCCAAAAAGGCGTTTGACCGAGTTTGGCATGCAGCTCTGTGGGCAACCATGAGAGTGTACAACATCAGCCTTAAAATTAATGAAGTCATCAAAAGCCTGTATGACAAGGCTACCAGTGCAGTCCTCCACAACAGCGCCATCGGAAACTGGTTCAGAACAACAATCGGTGTGCGTCAGGGATGTCTACTCTCTCCAACACTTTTTAACATTTTCCTAGAGCGCATCATGTCAGATGCCCTTGCAGATCACAAAGGCACAGTCAGCATAGGGAGTAGAGCGATCTCCAACCTTCGTTTTGCGGATGACATTGATGGATTGGCTGGAGAGGAACAAGAACTTCAACAGCTAATACAGAGGCTTGACACCACCTCCAGAGCCTATGGAATGGAAATAACTGCAGAGAAGACCAAAATGATGACCAACAACACCAATGGCATCAACGCGGACATCAAAGTCCAAGGCCAATCCCTCAATATAATGCCTAGCTTCACATATTTAGGAGCCATTGTATCTTACAATGGGTCCCGACAGGAAGTCCTCTTCAGGATCGCAACAAACAACTGCTGCCCTGGCAAGGTTGAAGTCCATTTGGAAAGATAGGACCATCAGTTTACATTCCAAGGTAAGACTGCTGCGCTCCCTTGTCAATTCAATCTTCCTATATTGCAAAAAATGGATACTCACAGCAGATCTACAACGTAGAATACAAAGCATGGAGATGAGGTGTTACAGAAGACTTTTGGGCATTTCCTATACCCAACACATCACCAACGACGAAGTCCGACAGACCATCCCATAAGCCATTGGACAACACGATGACATGTTCACAGTGGTGAAGAAACGGAAACTCCTATGGTATGGCCACATCACCAGAGCATCAGGCCTTGCAAAAACTATCTTGCAAGGCACGATGCAAGGAGGTAGAAGAAGAGGGAGACCGAAAAAGAGGTGGGAGGACAACATTCGTGAATGGACTGGTTTGACACTGAGTGAAACCATCAGTGTTGCTGAGGACAGGGAAAGATGGAGTACGCTGGTTAAACGATCATCTGTGGTGCCCCAACCTCTGTTACGGGATGGAGTAGGGATAGGGGGGGGACGTGTCCACATAAAATGTTAGTTTCCATTTTAAAAACACTAACAAACTTGTTAATAATTCTATGTTGCACTATTTTATAGTGTAATTAACATATAAAAGGCGAAACATGAACATCAGTTATTAGTCATTCAAAAGAATCAGTGTCTCTGTCACATACACTAGTTGAATGACAATTTATACACTGGTTAAAAAACAGGTCCTTTGACACGTTGACGAAAATTATTGGTACTGCAATTAATGAGCCTTGGCAAGGGTATAACAGAAGTGTGTGTTCTTTCCCCCCCCCACCCCCTAGCATCCCCCCTTCTCTATCACCACCACTACCCACAAACGCACACAAGAGTACATGGGTATCTCTAGACAACGCGACAGAGTACCAGATCGACCACATCAGCATTTTCAAGTACTTCCAAAGATCTCTGCAAGACGTTAGAGTGAGAAGAGGAGCAGACTTGGCGTCTGACCATCACTTGGTGGCGAAACTGAAGCTGAAACTGAAGAGGCCCCAGTTAAATTCGTCAGGCAGAAGACTGAAGTACAACATCAGCCTTCTGAAAGACTCCAAGACAAAAGAACAGTTTAGTCTGGCGCTGAGGAACAGGTTCGAAATGCTTCAGAAATTATTTGAAGAAAAAGAAGACAGTGTACTCAACAGGTGGCAGAAAGTGAAAGAGACACTAAGATTGTCATGCCAAGAAGTAGTGGGGCCCAAAGAAACATCAACAGAAGGAGTGGATCACAGCTGAGACATTGGTCAAGATAGGAGAAAGAAAGAAGAAGAAGGCAACAGTCAACAACAGCAGAACCAGAGCAGCAAAGGCCAAGGCCCAATAAGACTACAGAGGAGCCCATAGAGAAGTGAAAAGAAGCATAACAAATGCTGAGAAGGTCTACGTGGACGGACTGGCAGCTGAAGCGGAACAGGCAGCGTATAGCGGCAATATGGAACAGCGACTCTCCAAAAAGTTCAGCAAGCCAGAAAGACTTGTTAAAGACAAGCAGGGAAACACCATGAATATTCTAGAACAGCAGTTGAACAAATGGGCTGAACGCTTTGAGGAACTTCTGAATAGACCAGCACCAACGAATTTCCCAGTCATTGAACCAGCCAATGTGGATCTTCCGATCAACTGTGAGAAACCGACCAGAGAAGAGATCAGGAATCTGATGTAGAACGGAAAGGCCGCTGGACCAGACGACATCCCAGCAGAGGCGCTAAAAGCGGACCTGAAAAATCAGTTGAGATGCTGTACCAACTCTTTGAGAGGATCTCTGAGGAAGAAGATGTTCCTGCAGAATGGAAGGAAGGTTACCTGATCAAGCTTCCCAAGAAAGGTGACCTCAGCAACTGTAACAACTACAGGGGCATCACACGTCTATCTGTGCCTGGAAAGGTCTTCAACCGGGTCCTCTTGGAGAGGATGAAGGATACTGTCGACCCACAGTTACGAGAGGAGCAGGCAAGCTTCCGACAGAACAGATCCTGCACGGACCAGATTGCAAAGCTTCGCACCATGGAACTCGCTGTTGTATATCAACTTCATCGACTATGAGAAGGCGTTTGACAGCGTGGATCGAGATTCCCTCTGGAAACTCCTTCGACACTACGGCATCCCAGCCAAAAAGGTCAATCTGATCAGGAACTCCTCGCATGTCCTGCAGAGTTATCCATGGAGAACAGCTCACAGACAACTTCCAAATGAAAACCGGAGTCCGTCAAGGGTGCTTGTTGTCGCCTTTCCTCTTCCTCATCGCCATAGACTGGATTATGAAGACATCCACCAGGGAAAGTAGGAACTGAATCCAGTGGACGCTGTGGAACCAGTTCGATGACCTGGACTTCGCTGACGACCTTGCTCTTCTTTCCCATAGCCAACAGCAGATGCAAGAGAAGACAAATGCAGTGGCGGCCACATCGTCGGAGGTCGGCCTCAACATCCACAAGGACAAGAGCAAGATCCTGAAGATCAACTCCATCAGTACCGAACCAGTCATCTTGAATGGAAGTTCTCTGGACGAAGTGCAGTCCTTCACCTACCTGGGTAGCATCATTGACCAGCACAGATGCGGACGTCAAGGCTAGGATCGGCAAAGCAAGAGTTGTCTTCATTCAGCTCAAGAACATCTGGATCTCCATAGAGCTGTCTTCACCAAGATCCGAGTATTCAATTCCAATGTGAAATCAGTCTTACTGTAAGGAGCAGAGACATGGAGGACAACCAAGATCACCATCATAAAAGTCCAGACACCATCAGCAACGCCAACCTTGGGAAAGGACCCGCCAATGCCCTGCTGAAGATGGGGCTGGATAGGGCATACCCTACGCAAACCAGCAACAAACGTCACCCGGCAAACACTGAAGTGGAACTCCCAGGGAAAGCGAAAGAGAGCCCGTCCAAGGAACACCTGGCGACGCGACCTCGAGGCCGACACCACCAAGACGGGCTACACCTGGAGTCAGTTAGAAAGAATGGCACAGGACAGGGGATTCTGGAGAGCTGTTGTTGGCGGCCATACCCTGGCGGGGGTGACGGGCATTAAGTAAGTAAGTCCATTGGCCTGAGTGGATTGTGTTCTTCATCATACCACTGAACACTGAACTTTGGTTTGCTGTTCAAAAGGACTTTATATCTTTGAAAAAGCACATATCTTGCAATTTGGAATGAGTTTATCCGGAATATCCAAAGTGACCTGATGTCCATCGATCTTTACATCTTGGCCAGGTGTCCAACTGAAGGAGGATGAATTGAGAAGCGTCATTGTATTGCGCTATGATTAACAGCAGTAAATTATATATAGTGCATTGTTTACAATCATAAAAAATTACACTTTTGAAGCACCCATCAAGGAACTGCGGACGTTAAGTCTACATGATTGACGTCAGAAGAATTAGAAAAGAAGTGGCTATTTCGAACACCAGAAGCTTTACAAGAGACTCTGAATACTTCAAATATAGGCCTATTACGTGAAGTCTAAATGACGTCAGAATTAGAAAGTAGTAGTGGCAATTTGGATCACCAGGCAAGTTTTATGGATGAAGTCTCGAACCTTATTACGTCACTAATTTAAGAACATAACACGCTGTTCCGTTGACCATCTACATGTTCGATGCAGTTTCTTAGCATTGTTGGAGACATTCACAGTAAATCAAACATGGGTTCGAAAGAAAGAAAACTCTTGATGATAAAATTACACTTCTGATGCTAAAAAGCTTGCAGAATCTCCATGTATAACATGTCCTTGTCATGGTCCACAGTGAAAAATGGCACAGAGGGAAATGATAGAGAGGGGGAGGGGAAGGGGGTTTGACCATTAAAAAAGAAAGAATAGAACGAAGAAGGGGAAAGAAAATTAAAGTAAGAGAGAGAGAGAGAGAGAGAGAGAGAGAGAGAGAGAGAGAGAGAGAGAGAGAGAGAGAGAGAGAGAGGAGGAGGGAGGAGAAAAGGGTCAGGAATAGGGTGGGTAGGGGGAGAGAAAACTTAATGAAGAAGAGTGAGCGACAGTCAAAGAGAGAAGGAATGGTGCGAGGAGGAGAGGGTGGAGTGCTAGGGAAAGGAAGAAGAAAGAAGGGGATAGAGAGGAATGATGAGATAACGAGACTTTGTTTTATTTATTTATTTATTTATTTATTTATTTATTTATTTATTTGTTTAAGACGCTTAATTAATAAACGCAAAGTCCTCTGGAAGTTTCAGTAGCTTAAAACTCACGATGCCTGTCTCACACCAATTCAATCTGTCTGTCTGTCTGTCTCTGTCTCCCTCTCTCATGTAGATAGCTATGGTTTTTGGATCGTGAGCTGATTTAGATAGTAAAAAGGTGTTCCCTTAAACTTTCGGTCGTTGGAGACGGAAGCGTTTGGGACTTCCTTTTTTTCTAAGCCAGCTTAATGAAGGCGAAGCCTTTCTCCTCTCCCTCGCAGTTTAATCTATCCGGCTCTAAACACATCCAGGTACCCATTCACAGCTGGGTGGACTGAGGTGTGTCGTGCGCTGGTTTCAATCTGTGGGTGTCGTTTTGTGTTTGCCTTCCAAGCATGGTCGCCCATCCAAGTATGAACCCTTCCCGACGTTGCTTCACATGAAGCGTTGCTAGCGTCTGCCCAAACCACTACGCCATCCCAATTAGAAATGTAGATAAGATTCTTTGCTAAATGTATTAGCTTTAGGCCTACTCCTAGCTGTAAAGCCATCTTAGCCAAGAGACATCTATTCCCATTAGCTCTGGCTGGTGGCCATGATAGTACGGGAGAGTTATAGTACTGGAACGTCAGCTCGTCGTTCGAGGACCCTTAACTCCCCTGCCTCTAGTTTTTGTCCCTCGCACTTCCGGTAAGCTAAAACGCACCAGTCTACGTAGGTAAAACGCAGCTGAATGTTTCCTTATATCTATCCTATCCAATCCTATCCCGTAACTCGGAGGTCGTAGATGATCCTTTAACCAGCGTACTCCATCTTTCTCTGTCCTCAGCAACCCTGATGGCTTCGCTCAGTGTCAAACCAGTCCATTCTCGAATGTTGTCCTCCCATCTCTTTTTCGGTCTCCCTCTTCTTCTACCTCCATGCACCGTGCCTTGCAGGATGATTTTTGCAAGGCCTGATACTCTGGTGATGTGGCCATACCACCGGAGTTTCCGTCTTGCATAAGAAGACGTCCATTTCCGCTTCAGTGAGAAGCACGTGTTGTAAATTTCGTCTCCAGGAAAATATATGTAGACAAATTTGTATTAATATTTGAGTAATAAGAATAGTATAAAAAGTTAAAGAAATGTTTGTTCTTGTAATGTAATGATGGTTTAGTACCGGAATGAGTGATTTATAAGCAATATTGTGCAGATATGATGTATGGTTTATTTTTTACATTTTCGTTTTGCTAATGCTGTAAAATTTAGAACTTTGCAAGTTATGTAATTTATTTTAAATTCGTACTTATTGATATTATTGTTTTAGATTTAGAAAGTTTATTTTAATAATGGTGTAGTATTTGTGGAAGATAAATGTAGTAATTTATCGATTTTGTAGGTTATTCTGATTGCAGTGACAGAAACCGCTGCACAGTGAGTCTTTAGTATAGTGAGTCTTTAGTATAGTGAGTCTTTAGTATAGTGGGTCCTTAGTTTAGAGTTAGTAGTTTTATTTTGTGAGTTTAGTGGGTCCTTAGTTTAGAGTTAGTAGTTTTATTTTGTGAGTTTAGTGGGTCCTTAGTTTAGAGTTAGTAGTGTTATTTTGTGGGTTATTAACCTTATTATTTTTTTTTATAGATAATCTATATCATGTGTTTATAGACTTCAAGAAGGCGTTTGACCGAGTCTGGCATGCAGCTCTATGGGCAACAATGAAAGTGTACAACATCAGCCCTAAAATTATTGAAGTCATCAAAAGCCCGTATGACAAGGCTACCAGTGCAGTCCTCCACAACAGCGCCATCGGGAACTGGTTCAGAACAACAATCGGTGTGCGTCAAGGATGCCTACTCTCTCCAACACTCTTCAACATCTTCCTAGAGCGCATCATGTCAGATGCTCTTGCAGATCACGAAGGCACAGTCAGCACAGGGGGTAGAGCAATCTCCAATCTTCGTTTTGCGGATGACATTGATGGATTAGCTGGAGAGGAACAAGAACTTGAACAGCTGGTACAGAGGCTTGACACCACCTCTAGAGCTTATGAAATAGAAATAAGTGCAGAGAAGACCAAAATGATGACCAACAACGGACATCAAAGTCCAAGGCCAATCCCTCAACACAGAGCATAGCTTCAAATATTTAGGAGCCATTGTATCAGACAATGGGTCCCGACAGGAAGTCCTCTCCAGGATCGCACAAACAACTGCTGCCCTGACAAGGTTGAAGCCCATTTGGAAAGACTGGACCATCAGTCTACATCCCAAAGTAAGACTGCTGCGCTCCCTTGTGATCTCCATCTTCCTATATGCTTGCGAAGCATGGACCATCACAGCAGATCTCCAACGAAGAATACAAAGCATGGAGATGAGGTGTACAGAAGACTTCTGGGCATTCCCTATACCCAACACATCACCAACAAGCCATTGGACAACACGATTACCTGCTCACAGTGGTGAAGAAACGGAAACTCCGATGGTATGGCCACGTCACCAGATCATCAGGCCTTGCAAAGACTATTCTGCAAGGCACAGTGCAAGGAGGTAGAAGTAGAGGGAGGCCGAAAAAGAGGTGGGAGGACAACATTCGAGAATGGACTGGTTTGACACTGAGTGAAGCCATCAGGGCTGCTGAGGACAGAGACAGATGGAGTATGCTGGTTAAACGATCATCTGTGGTGCCCCTACGACCTCCGGGTTACGGGACAGGATAGGATAGGATAGATAATCTTTATTTATAGGAGTAGGCTAGGGCAGAATAAGTAGGAATAGTTTTAGAGTATAGGCTTGAAGTTGACATTTTGAGCGTATGGTGAATATTGAATGGCTTTAGAATAAGTCTAATATTTGTGGATTGTCGTTGTACTTTCCAAGTCTCCCCACCATCTAGCACCTGGAATGGAGATCAATTAATTTACATAAATTAAAATTTAGTATTTTGTTCTTCTTTTTAATTCTTTTATTATTTAAATCTCTCCGAAATTATTGTGGGTGTGTGGCGAATCTGTGCGTAGTTTGGTTTGAAGTTTATGTGAGTATGAGCAATGTGTGAGGAAATAGGCACTGCACGCCGCTCGGCTATACAAAGATCTACAAAGCATCTGAATAACCGTTCTTTGAGAGAAATTACAAGACGATCCTCGTCGGAGGCCGACAGATCTGCCCCTTCGCCTTTTTGGCCAGAAAAGTCTAGGCCGATAGACCGTCCCGATTATGTCCTAATGTTAGAAACAGCCCCATCTTCATCACTGCTACAACTAAGAGAAACACTCCCAAGAGAGGCATTTTGGTACGAAGACGTAATTTAAGATGAGTGCTTTGTCACGTGTCCATGTCTGTAACCTTGTGACCTCACATCCTTCGCTAATTGCTTTTGAAAGCTCAGGTGAAAATGCTTTAATAACTCGGTAACAAAATGGATCTGAACCCTCACATTTGGCCTGTGTTACTATCTACAGCATCTTTACCGATTGCAAAAATAAAGGTCAGGTGTGGAAGTAGACCTTTAAGCGAAACTTTTGTTTGGGCAGAATTATTAACGACAGTTGCGGGTCAAGGAATAAATATCTAGACCCGTGCCGTCAGTGGCTTTGGTGTTTTCTTCGCATGGCCGCGGTAATTGAATAGAAACATGCGGAGTATCTAACCACTCCGCCAAAAAGACCTTTTATTTTCTTGGGAATTGGCGCAGCCAGTTCAGTTACTCCTGATTACTCAGAAAGTGACTGGATGCGCTTTTCTTTTTCAGCATCTCTAGTCTTCCGAGTAATGTTGTAGCTGACTAACGAACAATCCCCTTCATGTTTCCCTCAGTGTTCAGTACAATTGTTCGTGGCGTTACACAGTCCGCATGCTAACAGCAAGTGTGCGTTTTGCATAAAATCTTCATGAGCCTGACCAGAGGACTTCCTTGAAATGATTACTCTGTGCTTAAAATAAATAAAATTGACATTATTCATCCTACTTTGCCTGTTCAAAGTTGTTTATTTAGATTTTCGAAAAGCAGAAAGTTCGAAATTATACATACATTTAATGTGTTTGTTTCCGGTCAATTTTTTCATAATTTCATCTTTTTCTTTTCCTTAATATTCCATCACCGTTTCTTAAAAGCATGGGAGAGAAATGCATGCCCAAGCTGCACGTAAGTAGAGAAACAGTTCCTCCCCCTTATTGCTCCCTCACTCTCTCTCTCTCTCTCTCTCTCTCTCTCTCTCTCTCTCTCTCTCTCTCTCTCTCTCTCTCTCTCTCTCTCTCTCTCTGCGCGCGAGCGTGTGTGTGAGGAGGTGGGTGGCGATGCTCCCGATTAAATAAATTATTATTTATTTAACCATCATCGTCGTCATAATGTTGTTGTTGTTCTTTTTGTTGTTGTTGTTGTTGTTGTTGTTGTTGTTGTTGTTGCCGTCTTCTTCTTCTTCTTCTTCTTCTTCTTCTTCTTCTTCTTCTATTTAACTGGAAATACTTATATATTTAACTGTTATATTAATTCCTTCTTAGTCATGCCTTAATTTGGTCGGATGCTTTGTATATCACTGTATATATTTGTTTTGTCTTAACAATTTTATTTTTTCGTAGTGTTTGGTCCGTTGGACGCTATATCTCAAGAACCACTGAAATGATTTTGGCGAAAGTTCGTAGAAACATTGCCTAGATTAGTGGCCAGCTTTCCTTTCCATCAAATGTGCTCTATGGCAAATGTCAAGGTCACTGACTAACTAAACACGTTTTGCTCAATATCTCAAAAATGACTCAGCCGATTTGGTTGAGTTTTGGTAGGCAAGTTCTTCCACTTAAATCCTGTCATACAGTATCAAGGAAGTTGTCGGTAAGTCAGTCTATCGCCGGTCGGTCCGTCGCTCAGAATTTCACTTGTTTGTTCATGGGTACTTTTTTTGGGCGAGGAGGGGGGTTAGGTGGGCGGGGAGGGGAGGCTACTCTCAAGAATAATATGATCGATTTTGATGCAGATATTTAACCAACATTCAACCTTCTGAGCAAGAGCAAAGATCAAGGCCACTGATGTCCATAATATATTATGAAAACGTCCTCAACATTGGCTGAACCGACTTTGGTAATATATTTCCTTGCGCACAATTCATCATTCCGTGCGTTTTTTGTTTTTTGTTTTGCTTCTTTTTAGGATAAGAACAATGTACTACATCTCAACGAAAATTAACACTTTTGAAATTGCTGATTTTCAGCTACTGTATGTGTGCGAATTACTGAAAATAGATTCGAAAGTCTTGCCATCTTGTTTTAGTTTCTGCCTGCAGCAGACTCCTCGAGTCTTGGGTGAAACTATAATAATAATAATAATAATAATAATAATAATAATAATAATAATAATAATAATAATAATAATAATAATAATAATAATAATAATGGACGCTATATACGCGCTTTTTTCCAATCACCAATCAGACTCAAAGCGCGGCGATCTGTACCAAAATACACGCTCACATGTTTCACCCACTGTCACAAACATAACAAACATATATATCGCTTAAACATTTGGTGTAAAGGCGGGGAGATCGCTATTAGAAGAAAAAGAAGAAATCGAATTGATTTAGTATCGTTTCGTCTTTTTTTTAAAATTTTAGATTGACTGCATTCAATTACATTATATTGAATGGGGAAAGGAAACCAGAGTACCAGAAGAAGAACCTCAGTGACCTGGATAGCCTTATACCTTGGCCACATAAGTTCGCCCCTAGCTGAAATCGAACCAAAGACCTTCGGCATAGAAAACCGGCGAATAACCAACTGCGCCGTTAGTAGGGCCTAGTGGTAGCAGTAAACATTACATTACATTACATGGTTATTGCTTTAGGTCCAGCGGACTCTTCCGAGCCAAATCAGGACCAGAGAAGTGAAAGAGGACTCACCCCTGATCCGCATAAAAGACCTGCCGAAACAACCCTAGTGGTAACACTGAAGGCACTCCACCAGCCGGTCACTTTACAATAAAAACATCCCACGCAGGAGACGCTGAGGCTATACTTTAATTTATCGAACCCCCGTTTACGAAAACAAAATAGAATACAAACATCATTATAAATTATCAACAAAACATACATATAAAATGCCTTCATTGCCAAATAATAACATCATAGGAAGCCCCAGTGACCATTTGGCAGAAAGCATCCAATATTCCCAAGCTGATCCAACAGACCCCACACACAAATGAGGAGTTTTGTCCCGGAAGAGTTATCAAGAATAAAGGTAGGTGACTGGTCTAGCGAAGAAGAAGATAGTTTAGTAGATGGATAGAAAAGAATAGGAATGAGAAAGAACAAATGAGAAAGACAGTGACAGTGGGAATTTAAAGCATTAAATTTCCAGAAAGTGGGGATACTATTTATACTGAAACCCCCGGCAACCCCACGGGGGGTAGGGAGTAGCAGTAGAAGTAGTAGTAATAGTAGTAATAGTAGTAATAGTAGTAATAGTAGTAATAGTAGTAGTAGTAACCAACTGTGCCACTAGTAGTAGTAGTAGTAGTAGTAGTAGTAGTAGTAGTAGTAGTAGTAGTAGTAGTAGTAGTAGTAGTAGTAGTAGTAGTAGTAGTAGTAGTAGAGACGGACAAAATCGATGGAACAAAGAAAGATCGGATAATTTCAAGCAGCTTGAAAGCTAGGATTGATTTATTTGAATATATCTGTTTTTGTTTTTCACTAAAGCCAAAGAATAGCCTTGACCACGCTTGAATATAAACGGCATATGAATTAAGGCGGATTTAAATTATCCGATCTTGGTGGTAGGAAGAGTGAAAAACACTGACCTGTACCAGATCATCGTGTGCAACAGGCTGGACGACTCCCACCTTTCTGGAAGGAACGACTTGTGCGGAAGACGGTGACGTGGCCGCCAATACAGTGTCGTTGTCGCTGTCGTCATCGCCCGTCGAGGTCGCCACGGTAATCCCCATCGGCATCGTTGATGGCGATACAGGCAGCTGCAGGATGTGGAGCCGGTGGTAAGGAGGGAAATGTTGCGGTTGCTGTTGCGGCTGGGGCTGTAGCTGGTCGAATGCGTTCGCCTGCTCTTGCAGTAAGAGCGAGGTTCGAACTTCTTCCAGCGAGGCCAGGCGAACCATTACCCGGCGTCTGGAAGTGCGACGTGGCCGCGGGGGCCACAGGAATTGGTCCTCTCCTGAGTTAGAGTCTCGGAAATCAGGAGTTTTGGGTGTGGTTGGAGTAGGTGGAAATGGTGTGTCATTTGACATGATGGAGGCTTTAGTATGGTTCCGAAACTTCGAATCCTAAAGTCGCTGCTGATTATGCTGTTGCTGATGGTGGTGTCTTTTCTTGAAATTGTTGTTATTCTTCTTCTTCTTCTTCTTCTTTCTCGCCCGATTATTCGTTAGTAATATTCACACTAAATGTAAGAATCAAAGAATGTAAGAATTTACTTGGACAGGTACAATTTTTCAAGATTTAAAAATTCGTGTATTATGAAAGCTATATTGTGGTCACTTTAATTTAAACTTCTCAAGCAACCGCGATGCAACTCATAATAAGCGTACGCAGTTGTTGAAATTGACTGGGACATTAAAAAGGCCTCGAAGCTTACACAAGTCACAACTGAACTGATCTGCACATGGTAAAACAGTTGTTCACAAAATTTACCGTTGTCGTTGAAAAGGTGGTTTTAAAAAGATGGATTTCTGGACTTCGATGACGGCACTCCAATAGCGAATGAAAGGTTATGGTGAAGATGAAGATCAAAGGAATACAAACGGTACTGACGTAAAATTTGTTGCACCTCAACAGTCACCTGTTCTCACTGTCTTTTGTTACGCTTTGGAAGTCAAAATGTTGAACAGCAGTCTTTTACGATGTTTAGTACTGATCAGTCAGATGTCGCACATCTTCACAGTTGATAATCAAACAACAATCAAATGCTACTCGGAAGTTAATTAAAAAGCCAGATTTTGTACGCTATTATTGAAATTCGGCAGTCCAAAACGGGTTGTCACACAACAGCAGTATTTATTTACATCAGCAATCAAACGTTATTTCGAAGGGAAGTTTATAAAATCAGTCTTTTGCGCTAATAGCGCAGTTCGGTGTCGTATAATGTTTGTCACCCCAAAATAGTATTTACATTAATATTAGACCAAGTGGCAAATGTTACTTTCACAACAGCAGTCTGTTACACTGTTGCACTGCGCTTGAGCAGTCAATCATAATGTGAAAGTAGCTTTTTCGTTACACTGACTTCTATTTTAAAATTCCCGCAACCAGTTCTTTTTTTTCTCTTTTACACAAAGGTAGTCTTTTACTTTGTTTTTGCACTTCAACAGTCCGATGTTGTGGTCATAATGTGTAGGTATCTTCTTGTTACATAGACTTCAAATTGTATATTTCGGCGATCAATTATTTTCCACGCCACAGCGATCCTTTACTTTGTGTTTGGACATCAGCAGTCAAGTTTTGTTGTCAAATGTTGTCTTTTACACAGATATTCGCACTACAGCGGTCAAGATGTTGTTGTCAAACAGAGGATGTTTTTGTTTCTCTTCTACCCTGAAATAACACGTCGGCAATCAAATTTGAATCAGAATGAGAATCAGACTATTTATTGTCCCAACAAACAGCAAAGAACATTACTTAGCAGTGTACAACAAGCAATGGCAATAACTTTCACGCAACACAGTCAGTATAAAATATACAATAAAACATTAATTCGTGCTCAAGATGCTAAAAAAAGGATATACAATTATTAATATTATTGTTATTATTATTAAGCCTATTATTATTATTATTATTATTATTATTATTATTATTATTATTATCATCATCATCATCATCATCATCATCATCATCATCATCATCATCATCATCATCATCATCATCATCATTGCTTCACGAAGGATTGCTCCTTTCTAAATATAATTTCATTGTTTCTTGGAGCTATGTTGGGAAGTATTGTTTTGTTGCCCGCCTGACGAAGTGCTCAGCTCCAAAATGTGCATTATGTTTTTGTTTCCTGGTCTTTGTCCAAATTACTATTGTTTTGGTTAACCTAAGCTTACACATTTGTTTGTTTTTTATAATTGTAAAGTTTGAATGCTAGCAGCTTTCTGTTTTATACTATGCTCCATTACTTTTGAATAAAATAATGCTTTTAGTTTTTATTTGGAGCCTGTTTTATGCACTTTTTGGCAGAATGACCGGATTCTTGTACTTGATGACCGCGTTCTTGTACTTGCTTCTGCACTGACAAGAGGAAGGTCAAACGCCGAAAAAAGAGTCACACACACACACACACACACACACACACACACACACACATATATATATATATATATATATATATATATATATATATATATATATATATATATATATATATATATATATATATATATATATATATATATATATATGTGGTGTTTTTTTTAAAATTACCGTTGAGATGTAAACCCTTTACACCCTTTAACCAGGGATGCTCTCCCGAAAACTAGGAAGCACTTCGCTACCCCTGATATGACACTTCCGGGTATAAAGGTCACACAACAGTAATCCTTCTTTTGACCCATCGTCTTAGTTCAGTGGTAGAGCGTTCGCCTGACACATCGATGACGCAGGTTCGAATCCCAAGTGGCAAGATAAAAGTGGCCCTTTTTCACTGTCCGTAGTAGGAGTATGGTTGCGCCTATGGTTCAGAGTTGATTTAGGCCACTACCTCCGATCCTCTTTTCCCTTTGATAGTTATCCCGGTCTGCGGTATGGCCTATGGCGGGTGTAGATGTTAAACTTCAGCGTTCATTCATGCAGTAGTCGTTTACACTCCAGCAGACTTGTGTTGTTGGTTTTGTTAAACGAAACCTCTCACAGATTTTGCAATTTAGCAACAAGTTTAGTTGTTGTTTGTTTTAATCTCTCCGCCGGTTTAAACGAGACTGTCATCTTGTACAACGCCTGCTTTTCTTATTCTTACTTTAGGGCATTGAAAGCGGGACCTTGCCATGAGCGAAAAAACAACAGCAACATTCATTAACATTTGCGACGTAGTCTATTTACCATCGACAGTGGCGATAAAGAAGAACAATTAGCAAAAGGCATCAACAACAGGCATCGTCATCTTCAGTCTAATAATAATAATCACGTCAACCTAGTGGGGAAAGTGACGGCAACACGATTTTTTTGGTAAAGCGGAGAGAGAGAGAGAGAGAGAGAGAGAGAGAGAGAGAGAGAGAGAGAGAGAGAGAGAGAGAGAGAGGGAGAGAGAGCATGTCGGCCAAACATGCAGACAGCGGATCGAATGTCTTAGATTAACGTGTTCAAGTGCTGAAAACATGGCTGTAATACACATGCAAGCGCAAAGCTCCTACTCCATCGGACGAGAGTGTACGCTGAGGTCTAGCCTGTGCACGTATGCATTCCACCTGACATACTTGAAAGATCCTGACGCTACTGTCCTAGACGAGTTCATGCGTGCAATCACACACACGCATGCACACAATAAACGCACACACAAATATATACACATGCACCCAAACAGACACATAAATACACACATACACTACTGGTATACACACACATACACACACGCACATATAAACACACACATACACAAATACACACACAAACACACGTACACACACATACAAACGCACACACAAACACACACACACAAATACGCACACCTACCCTCTCCTCCTCCCCCTTTCCCACACACACACACACACACACGATGTCCAGGCCAACTGATGCACAATTTTTCACCGAGAACTGTTGCATTATTCCCGCTGGCCTGTGATGGTCACACCTACTGTCTTTGGAATGGCCGTGCACAGAATGGGCCCAGGATTACGATGATGACAGCGTCATAAGGTGGTCTGACGGCGTGTCCCAGACGACACTGGCAATCGATTTTCTATAAAATTGTCCTCGGGCGCGGGAAAAAAAAATCTCTCTCCAAGCGCAGCATTATGCACCACTGATAGGGTTAGGCTTGAAAAGAAAGGCTCAAAAGTTCAATTTCATGTGAGCAACTTGTGGTTGAGTGGGATCCGAGAGGGTGAGTAGGAGTGCACGCGCGCGCGCGTTTGTGCGTGTATGTGTGTGTGTAGTAGGGAATGGGAAGGGTGTGGGTGAATAATAAAGTGGTTAAGGGGAAGATCGAAGGTAGCAGGATGATGGTACAAGTACATGCATTAGAAGACCGAGTTCAGTAGAAAAGAACTAGCAATGTGGTGTTGACTCACGATCGAAAGTTGATTTTTTAAAAAAAAATAGTTTTTCTCACTTCATTTTTCGCCTTTCACTTTTTTCCGGTTTTACTTTCTGTCTCTGCTCTCTGTCTCTATTTCTCTCTCTCTCTGTATCTCTGTGACTATCTCTGTCTCTCTCCGTCTCTGCCTATCTCTCTATATTTATCGAACTCTATGTATCTGTCTCCATTTCTTTCCCCTCTAACTCCATCTTCTCTTCTCTCTCTCTCTCTCTCTCTCTCTCTCTCTCTCTCTCTCTCTCTCTCTCTCTCTCTCTCTCTCTCTCTCTCTCTCTCTCTCTCTAGCTATCTATATAGCTATCTATCTATCTTCCCCTCTACCTCCACCTCTATCTCTATTTTAAGTTTTAATATACTTTGAGCCGCCAGACTGCGGAAATAATTGACATTTCAAATGGGATCTATTCTAGACAGCTGACAGGAACAACAACTACAAAAACATCAGCAACTACCACTCCTACTACGACTACGACTACTACTACAACGACTACTACTACTACTACTGCTGCTGCTGCTGCTGCTGCTGCTTATGCCACTACTATTATTGCTGCAACTACTGCTACTACTACTGCTACTATTACTATTACTGCTGCAGCTACTACAACAACTTCTGCTGCTACTACCTTATATCACGCGCATGTCTCCACTACTACTACAACTACAACTACTGCTAACAATTACTACTACTACTTTTACTGCTACAACTTTTATTACTACTACTACTATTACTATTACTACTGCTAATACTACTACTACTTCATTATTATTATTATTATTATTATTATTATTATTATTATTATTATTATTATTATTACTAGTATTATTATATTAATATTATTGTTAGCAGTATAATTATCATCATCATCATTGTGAAAGTTGCAATGCACCCTACAAAGAAATATAATTGCTCTTCAGGTAAATGTATTGCGAACGTGAACTTTCTCATCAACATGTGACGAAACGAGGTTAAAACGTGACATTGGCGTGAAAGGGCCAAGGAACTTGTAATTGTAATGGTTTAAATCAGCCTTGCTGTTAATCTTAATATTGTACACCTATTTGTTGTGGTTTTTTTTTACTGACTTTAAATTATAACATTCGTTTTTTCCTTAAATGTGCTGACCTAAAATTATAGCATTTTTGTTGGTTCTCTTAATGTAATGACCTGAAATTATACCAAAGTGGTTTACTTCTCTTAATGTACTGACCTGAAATTATAACAGTGTTGGTTTTCTTTTCTTCTTTTATTTAAATGTATTGACCTAAAACTTATACCATCGCTTTTCCTGTACAGACCTAACATTATAACATTGAATTTTTCTTGAAATATAAGCTTAGTAACCTAAATTTGTAACACTTTTTTCCCCTTAAACGTACTGACCTAAAAATATAACGTTAGTTTACTTTAAATGTACCGACCACAAAACAAAACAAACAAACAAAAACTAACAAAATTAAGCCTATTTAATTATTACGGTTTTGATATAATAAATCTATAGATTCATTTCTTTGTGTGCCTATTATTAGCATCAAAGGTTGAGCCTAACTATAAAACTGGAACGAAAGTATGCATGGTACGCACAGTTGTTCGTTGGCAAAACAAGGAAGATGTGGCTTACATTCCACAGCAGGCCTATATCAGGTCTTTAAATTTCTCTTTCATGCGCCTCTGCGCTAACTAGACCAACGAATCTGTACGTTCTTTGACTAGACTTACACAGTTGTAGTCAGACCCGTCCAGGTAATTAAATTTATAGTTCATGCGCCTCTGCAAAAAGGCCTACATCACAGTACAGTTTAAAAAAAATTGTCGTATTCGTATTCGTGTCCAATCTGATGTCCACTTGTATGGCGAACAATAGTTGGATTTGTAATAACAAACGAGTTTTATTCTCAATGTCAATTAATATTGTTATAATTGTTATTGTGATGTGTATTTGGGTTGACCACAATGTAATTTCTGTAAAGAGATATTAAAGTTGTCTAATAACTTATGTTATCTTATCGTACAGCTCCTTAAGGTTAGCTTTCCCGCGCCTCTACAATAGACATATATAGCTTACGCTAGACCAGGCGTGTATCAGATCATTATTTTGATCTTTCCTGCGCCTCTGCAACAGGCCTATATCATTTCCGATAGGCCATTAAATTTATCTGTTAGCATACACACAAAAAGACTCAGTGCGAACTCTGGGGTACAACCAGTCTTAAGAAAACACACCGTGTTTTATTTGTTGGTTAATGTTAATGTGTTGTTTTTTTCATCTTTATACTTCATTTCAGTTATGGCTAAGGCGGTGTTTTTTTTTTAACTGATTGATAAAAAGGGTTTATTATGAACGACGAGCTTTGTTTGAACTACGTTCAAACATTTCAGCAACAGCAGCAGCAGCAGCAGTAGTAGTAGTAGTAGTAGTAGTAGTAGTAGTAGTAGTAGTAGTAGTAGTAGTAGTAGTAGTAGTAGTAGTAGTAGTAATAGTAGTAGTAGCCGTTGTTGTTGTCGTCGTCGTCGTTCCTGTTGTTGTTGCTGCTGCACCGGACTTTGTTTCAACGATCGAACAGTTCAGTAGTAGTAGCTGTAGTGGTTTAAAGTGTAGTAGTAGTAGTAGTAGTAGTAGTAGTAGTAGTAGTAGTAGTAGTAGTAGTAGTAGTAGTAGTAGTTGTTGTTGTTGTTGTTGTTGTTGTTGTTGTTGTTGTCGTTGTTGTTGTTGTATAGCTTCCAGTATTCAAAACAGCATTCCGTATGTGTGGGTGGATGATATCCTTTACAGAGCGTTAAAAAAGGCAAACATAATCTGAAGATGTACTGCTGTACATACATGTACTGTACAGTATTCAAAACAGCAGTCCGTTGTGGGTGGATGATATCCTTTACAGAGCGTTAAAAAACGGCAAACACAATCTGAAGATATATACTACTGTACATAGATGTACTGGACAGTAATCAAAACAGCAGTCCACAGTCACGTGAATGAGTATCATTACTAACCCCAATAAAACTAACAGAGCGTAACAAAATGTCAAACACATATAGATATTCTCTAAAGTCAATGCTTTTAGTATTCAAAACTGTAGTCTACGGTTAAACTGATGCATATCCTTACTAACCCCAATAAAATTAACAGAGCGTTAACAAAAGAAAAAAAGAAGATGTCAAGCACACACACGTTCTCTAAATGTGATGCTTCCAGTGTCCAAAACAGCAGTTCACGTGTCAATATCCATACTAACCGACGAACACAAACAGAGCGTCAAAACATTCCGCATACAAACACAACAATGTAGAGATAATGATGCTTACAGGCAGAATTGGAAACAACACGCCTCAGTTGGATACTAGGGTGAGTAGCAGTGCGTCAAATGTCAAACGCTATCTTCCCAGCCAAGATGAAGAGCATTAGTGCGTACTATATATTAGGACTTATTTAGGGTGCAATGACATTGTTCCCTGAAAACACATTCTTGACTGTACCTGTATCCTTCAACTTTCGTCACTGCTCCCGCATAAATACTCCCGTTCAATCGGACGTTTCCACATACCGCAGTAGTCCCGTTAAAAATCGGATGTTTGTGTTTTAGATTATATTATAACTTAGTTTAGGGCTTAAGTAGGGTGCAATAATTGTTCTTTGAAAACACTTTCTTGACTGTACCTGTATCCTTCAACTTTCTTCGCAATGCCCACATAAAGTTGTAAGACGAATCTTCTCGTTATAACGGCGGATGTTTCTGTTCAGATTACAGTTAGTATATATATATATATATATATATATATATATATATATATATATATATATATATATATATATATATATATATATATATATATTATATATTATATATATATATATATATATATATATATATATATATATATATATATATATATATATATATAAACTATCTTTAATATTGGCTTCTTCGCCCTACCCCGGTCCTTTTGTATTGATTGATTAATTGATTAATTGATAGATTGATTGAACCATTGATTAATTGATTGATTTTTGCATGTAATTTTGAATTTATTTATTAATTTATTATTCTCTCTTCCCCCCCCCCCACTCCCTTATAACAAATAAATCTGTATACAACTGGGATTTGGTAAACAAAAAGGTGTTGGTGGGGGAAGAGTTGATAGATGGATGGTGGGTGGCAGGGGGTGGGGGATTATTTTGGTTTAGTGACCTAGTTGTGAATAAGATACCTTGAGCCATGGGGTGTAATTCTGCAGCAAGAGGCGGCAGGGATAGCTCAGTGGTCAGAGCGCACGACTTGTGTGAGTGCGTCTTGGGCGACGTGGGTTCGAATCCTGACTTCAGCAAACTATTTTGTGATTGCTGGATATTACGGGCCAGCGCCTTGAGAAGCTCTCTGAGCTTGTAAGTGCGCTATATAAGAGAAATCTCTTTCTCTTTCTTTAAGAGCAAAGGAGATGGACGCCGCCCTCGTGTAGCTAACCATGAGAAAAGAGAGTTCCCTAACCTACCTCTCTCTGTCTCTCTGTGTATCTGTCTCTGTCTGTCTATCTCTCTCTGTCTCTCTTTGTCTCTGTCTCTGTCGCTCTCTGTCTCTGTCTCTGTCTCTCTCTGTCTATCTGTCTCTCTCTCTCTTTGTCTCTCTCTCTCTCTCACTCTCTCCCCTACCAACGAAAGGTTAGGGGAACGCTTTAACCTTTTCCTACGTCACTCCTCATTATGCCTCGCACATTGCATCTGTACAATGCATGGTCTTCAGCTTTACATAATCTCTCTCGAGCTACAGTTTATTAGCTAGAGGACACGTACAGGTTCAGTCACAGGTGCAAATAAATGTACAATGCATGCATATGACGCACCTGTATTATCAGGTGGAGTCTGACCTTTAAAAATGCCGTAAACAGCAGTATGCACTATAGACCAAAAAAATAAATTAAAAAGCTACTCTTCACAAGTCGTTTTTTTGTACAAGGGAAGGTAAAACACTTGTGTACAGAACATGTATAGTAGTTGTAAACCAAACGTTTGTATTGTTTGTACAACTAGAATTATATATATATATATATATATATATATATATATATATATATATATATATATATATATATATATATATATATATATATATATATATATATATATATATATATATATATATATATATATATATATATATATTTCTTGTTCTCTACACAACTGTTTTGTTTTGCCTTCCATTACTGATATATATATATGGACACGTCGCCAGATCATCAGGTCTTGCAAAGACCATCTTGCGGGGAGGTGGAGGGGGGGGGAGGAACAACATTCGAGGATGGACCACTGAGCTAGTGAGATGGACTGGTTTGACACTGAGCAAAACCTTCAGGGTTGCTGAGGACAGAGAAAGATGGAGTACGCTGGTTAAACGATCATCTGTAGTGCCCCTACGACCTCCGAGTTACGGGATAGGATATATATATATATATAACAGCATTAAAAAGTTAAAGGTGTTCCCGTAACCTTTGGGTCGTTGGGGAGAGAGGCATTTGGGATAGCTCTTTCACCTAGGCCAGCTTCATGCCTATCTCTTCTCTTTACCTTCCCGGGTTGTAAACAGATCCAGGTACCCATTCACCGCTGGGTGGACTGGGGTGTATCGTGCGCTTGTTTCAATCTTCTTTTTTCTTATTTTTTTGTCCTTTGGTGGTTGCTTTCTGTGTATTGTTACCAATTCAAATACTAACCCGTCCCGATGTTGTTTAACACGAAACATTGCTAGTGGGTGCCCAAAGCATTACACCACTGCGCCACCCACTTCGCTCTCTGTATCTCTGTCTCTGTCTCTCTCCGTCTCTGCCCATCTCTCTATATTTATCGAACTCTATGTATCTCTCTCCATTTCTCTCCCCTCTAACTCCCATCTTCTCTTCTCCTCCCTCTCTCTCTCTCTCTCTCTCTCTCTCTGTATGTCTCTTCCTCCCTCCCCCCCCCTCTCTCTCTCTCTCTCTCTCTAGCTATCTATATACTTATCTGTCTATCTTCCCCTCTACCTCCACCTCTATCCCTATTTTAAGTTTTAATATACTTTGAGCCTCCAGACTGCGGAAATAGTTGACATTTCAAATGGGGTCTATTCTAGACAGCTCACAGGAACAGGAAGCATTACGCATATTCAAAACAATCTCCCAGCACACACACAAATACTCTTTAGTGTAGAGATAGCTTGGGTTTATATCTGGCCTGTGTGGTGTTGCTGTTTTTGTGTTAGTCTAGTCTATTTTGGTCTGGTTTGGTTTGTTTTGATTAATTTTAGTTTGAGTTGAAACAGTAGCGTATGATTTCACACAAATCCACATGAAAGTGTGGGCTAACCTAATCAAACAGCCAATAGGAAAGAAAAAGTGTTCCCCGAACCTTTCGGTCGTTGGGGCGGAGAAGGTGTTTGGGACTTCCCTTTTCTCTGACCCAGCATAAAGAAAGCCGTGCTGTGATCTCCTCTCTTCTCGCTGCCTTAACCTTCCCCGGCTCTAAACAGAACCAGGTACCTTAGGTAGATTGGGGTGTGCTGTTCGCATGTTTCATTCCTACATTCAAACCTTCGTAAACACGTGATACAACAATCCACAGGTCTTACTGTTAGATGCAGTAATAGTCACCTTGCTAAGCTGCGAAAAAAAGGTTGTTACAAATTCTATCCCTTGGACCTTAGCGAGTAAACACAGCTTGATATAAGTTTGACATACCGGAATGATCTTGTCCTAACCATGGCTGTGTTAGGTGTAACAAAAGCTATACCTTTACTTAAGTGCGCGCGATGTGCGGGGGGGGGGGGGGGAAGAGGGGTGAGCAGGTTATGGGAGAGGTGTTGGTGGGGGATGGGAGTGGATGGGAGAGAGGGCTGGTGGTGATGAGGGAGGGTCCATTCTGTGTTTTACTAGTTTAATATTGTACGAATCTCTATGTTCCTTCAAGTGTTGTATAGGTCTTTTGTGTTTTACATACACTTTTTGTCTCCCTTGACAGCAGTCACTTTCTTCAGTAAAACCTCTCACAGGCCTATATATAGGTCCCCAATATTTTGGCAGGTCTATATCCCCCGAGATCTATGTTCCCGCAGGTATGTTCCTCAAGGACAATATCCTCCCCCCTCCCCCATATCCCTACCCACGCACGCACACACACATGTGTTTGTGACAGACTGCGCGAACTTAGACCTGGGGTACTACAGAGCCCAATGGACATAGGCCTAGAGAGCACAGCCCTGGAGGAACATGGACTTACATTACATTACATGATTATTGCTTTAGGTCCAGCGGACTCTTCCGAGCCAAAACAGGACCGGACAACCCCCGATCCGCATAAAAGATCTGCTGAAACAACCCTAGTGGTAAAACTGAATGGTCTCCACCAGCCATTCACTTTACAATAAAGACATCCCACTCAGGGGACGCTGAGGTTATACTATAATTTTTCGAACCCCCGTTTACAAAAACTAAATAGAATACAAACATCATTATAAATTATCAACAAAACACATACATATAAAGTGCCTACATTGCTAAATAATAACATCATAGGAAGCCCTAGTGACCACCTGGCAGAAAGCGTCCAATATTCTCAGGCTGATCCAACAGACCTCACACACAAATAAGGAGTCTTGTCCCGGAAGAGCTTTCAAGAAAAAAGGTAGGTGACTGGTCTAGCGAAGATAGCAGATTGATAGAACAGAGCAGGAATGAGAAAGAACAAATGAGAAAGACAACGACAGTGGGAATTTAAAGCAATAAATTTCCAGAAATTGGGGATACTATTTATACTGAAACCTCCGGCACCCCAACGGGGGAGAACATGGACTGGAAATACTTTGAGGAAACATAGAGCAACGAGAACACAGACCTAGAATTGAAGGAACGTAGACTTGGGAACGCAGCACGCTGAGCCTCTACTTGCATACCTTAAAAGTTTCCAGTTCGAAGGCTTTGTTTTGGGGGGCAAAGATAGGTTTACCCTAAAATTGGCATTGTTGTTACATTAGAGAATGATAAAGTGGGTTTTCGTGACTCAAACCAACCGCGCTACATTTGGAATTTTCCATTTCGGTTATGACAGGGAGTGATTTCCCCTGTTTGTAATGGTATATCGATGGTATATATAGTCGTGTCACTTTATGTTACGTTTGAGACGCGCACGATAGATCCGATCGTTTTGTTTTGCAAAGCATGCAATAACAGTGTATTTACCTTTGATTTGAATTTTGCGTTGTTGTTAGAAGAAGCTTTGTATAATGTTGATAATTCTCCTTGGTCGAATTCATTGGAGAATTTTCTAGGGTTGCTTGTTTACTATCGATCGAAGCATCTAAGTAAATCTACTAGTAGCTAAGAGATTCTTGTAACCTAAATAAAGTTATATGACGTAAGACAGTGCATAGTTCTGATGACGAATTTTATTTTGATTGGCTGTAATTGCGTCACGCTTGAATGTTCGAACGTTCTCTAGAGTATAGACAAACTATATAAGTGCCGCACTGTTTCAAGAGTCTCCTCTCTGAAAATCCTTATGGGAAGAGAGGGGACTATAAACTGATAAACATAACATAACAAAGAAGAGAGAATAAATATTTCAATCGTCCCCTATACGCTTATGTGTCCGGGGACGTTAATCTATTTTGGGAAAGTGGAAAAAGCGATTGAGCGATTGTATGCAGTTGTTGATGTACGCTGAATAAAGTTGGAAAACTTCATACGACGACTCCTGCCTTGTTGCTGAGTGAACAGGTTGCGTGGATAAACGAATCTGAGTTACACTTATCAGGATTCAAGCATCGGGGCTGAATCAACTACTGATAAAAAAAAACAACAACAACAGTGTAACAACTTATTTCTGAGTGACCCACGCGACTTGAAGAATACATCTTCAGTGTGTGGGGTATGGTAAGGTCTATTTCATCATCCTTAAATGAAAAACATTGCCAGCGGTTTTTACGGGTTCGGTCTCTTACAGACTTTGGTTGCTGCTATTTTTAGCTCTAGAAGGCTGGCTGGCTAGGACACAAAATAGGTAATTAATTCATGTAAAAATAACTACAGTCGAACACGCTTGTAATGAAGTCCACGGAAAATGTTTTCCCATTCGTTACACCAGAAGTTTGTTGTACTCATAGTCGACGGTTAGTGACCGACTCGTTTTTGTATTCGTTATATCCGTCGTGTCTCTAAAAGGAGCTATGGTTATAAGATTTTACAGCCCCCAAACATGTCAAGCTGTATTCTCGTAATGTTTTATTGCACAAGAGGTTGATTTTAGAAGATTTTTGCCAGATATAGATGCAGGATATATATATACAGATATATATAGATATAACCCTGGTCTCAAAAGTGTGAGGTATATGTGTCTACCTTTCTGTGCTCGTCCAAGTACGTGTGCTTATATAGTTTTCTGTGGAAGTGTCCATATGAGAGAGAGAGAGAGAGAGAGAGAGAGAGAGAGAGAGAGAGAGAGAGAGAGAGAGGGAGAGAGAGAGAGAGTTATGTTTTCTTTGTAAGTTAGCGTGCAGTTTTATTCACATAGATGTTTCTTGTTTTCTAACTGTATTATTTGTTTATGCAATAGTGGTTTTTAAGCATATATTGATGTACCTCCCTTTCAGTGTGTAGGCTACAGGTGTGCTCTCTTTCTTTTAGCATTCTGTATGATTATTGGCTTGTCTATGATATATACATGTTCATATTTTGATACTTTAAATGTCAAGTTTGATTGTGTCCAATGTTGCTATGGTGTATGTAAACGTGTTGGGTTTTTTTTTAGTTCAAATATTATAAAGTGTTTTCAGTGTGTGAGAGATATATGACTTTAGGAATCATAATATTTGCCTGTGGTGTGGATGTGTGTATGTGGCTGTTTACCAACAACTGGGCAAGTTTCAATAGGCAATGTAACTGGGGCAATTTTCAATAGGCAATGTAACTGGGGCAATTTTCAATAGGCAATGTAACTGGGGCAATTTTCTATAGGCAATGTAACTGGGGCAATTTTCTATAGGCAATGTAACTGGGGCAATTTTCAATAGGCAATGTAACTGGGGCAATTTTCAATAGGCAATGTAACTGGGGCAATTTTCAATAGGCAATGTAACTGGGGCAATTTTCAGTATGCGATGTAACTGTTGTCATTAGGTTGAATAATCTGTAATCTGTATTCTGAGTGAAGGTGCTTAGCGTTGATAATGGAATTTCATATTTCCTTGGTTATATCAGCTTTTTTTTTTCTCTTGTGTGGATGCGCTCCCACTTGCGATATTATTTTTAAGTTCTCTGTCAGAGGGAGCTGAATTCATGTTCGTTTTACCGCCATGTTTTTAATTCTTAGGAGACGACTGGACCGATCTATCTGCCATGCTGTCTGTGCCAAATAAGGACGAAGAGGCCGTCTCGGATTCGCTCTCAAGGAACGAAACCGGTTAATCGGATGATTTGTGTTTAAAAACGAACTTCCCGTTGCTAGTATCCTCATTTTTACATTATTTTTTAATAACCTTATGCTTCATTGCTTCAGAATCAGTAAATGTTGTGAGTTTTAAACGTTATTTTGTTGTGATTATATGTCGTGTGTTTAAAGTTCTTGTTTTAATCTGTCGTTGTGATTATCCGTCCACATGTTTATCTGTCGTGTGATTATCTGTGCCTGTGTTTATCTGACGCGTCATTAAGTGTCTATGTTAAATGGTCGTGGGATTATCTGTCGTGTGTTTAAATGTCATAGAACCGATAGATGCACGACCACAATCTTCCACTATAGCAGTGAAATCTTGTCTGATGTATTACATTTTTTTGGTTTCATAATATGAAAGTGAACGATTCAATTAAAGCAGACACAGTGATAATGACGTGGTTTGTGAGCCATATATTTCCTGCCTTCTAAGTGTAATGGAGTAAAAAGATTATAACAACCTTGTATATTTTCCACAAAATATAAATTCATGTACTTTATTCTGTTACATTTTCGAAATTTAGTATAATTACGTTCAGAAAATGTAAAATTTCCTTTACTTAAGAAAAGTTCCTGGGTGCCAAAAACAGAAACAAAACGTTAGACCTGTCACTTTCTGCCAGATCCTAAAATGACTTTTTTTTTAAACTTTACAAAATAATGTCGTTTCCAAAGGGCAAGATGGGTCTTTTTAAAGACACATGAATGACCCCGTCATTTCCGAGAATTTATAATTTGCGTTATTTTGTACTTTGATTTCGTTATTTACATCAAAATGTGGTGCCTGTGATAAGAAAATACATTCGGTGTAAGCGAAACTACTTTGTAACGGTATTCATCAGTTAGTTAGTTAGTCATTGTTTTTAGGGTCTAGCGGACTGCAAAGAGCCGAATCATGGCCACAGCTTGTTTGCAAGAGGGTCCACCCTTGATCCGTATAAAAGATCTGCTGAAACAACCATAATGGTATTTGGTGACATTTACGTGTTTTAATATGATGATGATCATCATTGCTGTCAAGGTGGCGACGTGGTGATTCGTCTTTAACGCTAAGGCAATAAGGCGTTAAGCTTCGTTATTCCTCCTAATGGTAACAATGAAGGCACTCCACCAGCCGGTCACTTTACAATAAAGGCATCGTATGCAAAGGACACTGAGGTTGTACTCTAATTTATCGAAGCCCCGTTTATAAAAACAAAAATAGAACATAAATATCATTGTAAAATATTAACACAACACTACGTATAGAATGCCTACATTGCTAAATAATAATAATACCATATAAAGCCCTAATGATCATTTAGCAGAAAGCGTTCAATGTTCCCAAGCTGACCCAGCACACCCTATTCACAAATAAGTAGTTTTGAGATTTTTCACTAAAAAAAAACAGGTGACTGGTTTAGCGAAGAAGATAGATTAATAGAACAAATTAGGAATGAGAAAGAACAAATGAGAATGACAGAAACAGGTGTAATTTAAAGCACTAAATTTTCACTACGTGGAGATACAATTTATACAGAAACCACCGGCACCCCAACAAGACGAGGAGAGAGGGGTGGGGGAGGGGAGGGAAACAGTATTCGATAAGCCCATATCTAGAAAGTTTTAAGTTAAAAATAAGGACAATTCCGGCAAGGATTTTGTTTTTAAATTGGCTAAAAGTGTTGTTTGCTGAAAGCGTGTTCGTTGTACGCGTGTTTGATTGTATACTTTCACAAGATTTAGTTTTTATTGTAAGTTTATTTTTTTGCAGTGGGGGCAACACTCACTGTGATTGTTAAAAATTTCTGTCAAGGCGTGGTCAATGTGGGTGATTTCATTCTTGTTGTTTTGTAGTATGTGTGATTGCGTGCCCTTACGCGCGCGCATTTGATTATGGATAATGATAACACTACTGCTACTATTACTACTACTGTCACTACTATTATTACTACTGCTGCTACTACTACTACTACGACTACTACTGCTACTACTACTACTGATAATAATAATAATAATAATAATAATAATAATAATAATAATAATAATAATAATAATAATAATAATAATAATAATAATAATAATAAGAAGAAGAAGAAGAAGAAGAAGAATAATAATAATAATAATAATAATAATAATAATAATAATAATAATAATAATAATAATAATAATAATAATAATAATAATAATAATAATAATAATAAATGATGCTATACACACCTTATTGGTCCATCAGACTCAAAGGAGCGGCGATCTGTAACCAACATATACGTACACGCTCACATTCTACAGACTGTCCTGCTTACACAGCCAACACACATTCACCATTTTATTAAAACATGTGGCGTAAAAGCAAATCGCTATTAGAAGACGGAGGAAAAAATCGCTATGAGCGCAGCTTTAACTATATTACAATACATGGTTATTGCTTTAGGTCCAGCGGACTTTAACTATATACCAGTATTATTTATTTATTTATTTATTTACTTATTTATTTAATATTACGTCGTCTCTACACATGCTGTGATTTGAGATGATCAGTAATTCATTCTCTCGCATCCGGATTCGATTCCCGCATGGGACGAACCACAGGCGCTTGTATTTGGACAGGCTAGCGCCTGTGGGACGAACCTATATGACTTAGGTAATTCCGAGACTTTTTGGGTCACCAGGTTTCTCCGGGTACATTTTCCTTCAATTGGATTCCTATCTAAAATGTAAAAAATTTAAAATAAAATAAAAGAAGCGATTTCCTGTCCGTGTTCTATCAGCGACTTTCCTTTACACCACATGGTTAAGTGATGAATGTTTGTTTGCTATGTAGCCTATGTAGAGTGTCTGTAACGCGTGTATTTTAGTTACAGATCGCCGCGCTTTTGAATCTGATTGACGAATAAGGCGTGTATAGCATCCAGTAATATGATGATGATGATGATGATGATGATGATGATGATGATGATGATGATGATGATGATGATGATGATGATGATCATTATTATTATTATTATTATTATTATTATTATTATTATTATTATTATTATTATTATTTTATTATCTCTCGGAGAGATCAAGGCAGCTGGACCATACCATAATGAAAAGTTGGCCTGAAATCCGGTATTACGAAACCAAGCCGTTGAGCGAATTGCGCGGCTAATCTTTCAATTTGGTGTGTCTTATCTCCTTTAATACATTCTGCTTCCTCTGGCGCTGTAGTGCAGTGGTTTGGGAACACGTTAGCAAAGTTTCACGTTAAGTAACGTCGGGAGGGGTTAGTTCTTGGATGGGGGATCATGCTTATGTGGCAAGAACCAGAACGACAACCAGAAAAAAAAAGATTGAAACATGCGCACGATATACCCCAATCCATCCAGCTGTGAATGGGTACAGCCGGTGAAGGTCAAACAATGAGGGAGAGGAGATAAGCACGACCCTTATTAAGCTGCCCCATAGAGAAGGGAGGTCACTATATACGCTCAGGTGTCTGGGGACTTTAATTTACCCAACGAAGGGAGGTCCCAATCGCTTCCCTCTCCAACGACCGAAAGTTACGGGGGATATCTTTACCATACGCAAAATATTTTATTTCCGAATGAACGCATGGGGAGCTAGTGGGGGTGATTACTCTTTGCGGCTGGCACTATTTTTTCCTGTAACCTTGCGCCTGAAGGGGTATTGAATGTGTCAGCACCAGAGAGAGAGAGAGAGAGTATAGAATAGTCATGCTGCCCAATCAGCAGCAATATTGCCCAGTTTGAGCCAGTCTGCTATAGATGCCGTTGAACCTGTGACAACATGCTGTCCTCCTGTCTTAAAAGGCGAGAAGGTCTGTTGTCAAATAAAACTAAATAAGAAACCTGAAATAAAATAAAACATTTTTTTAAAGGAGACGTAACATAAAATTCAACAAAACAGTGAATTGAGTACCGTTTTTGTCGTACATGTAAGTAAAGACAGACTAGAGACTATACAATCATTCATTTTCTCAGAAAAAGTTTGCAATGTTATTTCCCCCTTGTTTATTCCAGTCTTAGACAGGAAAACAAGTCTAGCAGACTTTGATTTAAATTTATGTACCGTCGTGGCAAAAATCTTAATTGATACACCAGTAGCTAGATTTGTTTAACTGTCTTCCCCTTCCCCCCTTTGTGTGTGTGTGTGTGTGTGTGTGTGTGTGTGTGTGTCTTATCATCTTTGGTGAACAAGACATTAATAAACCAACCAACCAACCAACCATCAGAAAAAGTATTGTGACGTTGAGGCCATCTCTTCTTTGCCCGGTTCAAAGAACAGCTGAAGGCACCAATCATTCCTAACTGGTCGGGTGTACTGGGGTGATCGTTGTGCGATGTTTTCGTTTCTCTCCGATCTTCACCCGGAAGTGAAGTAGCCTGGGAGCGAATCTATTTGGACTCAATACTAGTGTGTGCCCTAACCACTAAGCTACAGCGCCACCCAAAATGAAATCCCGATGGAACTTGCAGGCCTCAATTTAGTGGAGGGCTGGAGGGAGGTTTGCTTTTAGGACGAGGTGCTGGAGGTGGAGGTGGTGGTGCTAAGCGCGGTAGCGGTCGTGATGGTGGAGATGTTGATGGAGTTGGCAGGGGTGGTGTAAGTATGGTAATGTGGTGTCAATGGTGGTGGAGGTGGTGGCGCTGATGGAGGTGATGGCGTGGAGGTGGCATTTATAGAATGATAGCGGCAAGGATGATGGCGCGACTGATGGTGATGGTGAAAGTGATTGTGATGACTGCTCTAAATGACAATGACAGTTGTGGTGGCATTGATTATGTATGTGAGTGGTAGTAACAAACTGATTGTAGTATGCGTGGTGATTGTGGCACTGATGTCAGTGGCGATACTGCTGTTGTACGTATGATGATGGTAGCTGCAGTCCTTGTTACAGTGGATGTTTGCAATAATTATTTGAATTTAATGAATTTATTAATTACCAATTTTTAACAAATGTTTTTATTGTGACACGTATGAAACAAGTGTATAAGGTGTGTGTGTGTGTGTGTGTGTGTGTGTGTGCGTGTGTGTGGGCACACTCACACGGTGTTATCTGGACAAATCAGTGAACACCTACATAACTTGTACTGACATGCCTACTTGTTTTGACGTCAAAACAATGATCCGTTAGGGCTGGGTTAGGGTTAGGGTTAGGATTTAGGGGTTAGGGTTTGGGTTAGGGTTCGAACACTGCAAAGTACTTAAAAATGGGGACGAAATATGACCCATTGTTAGCACAACGTATGTGGCGTTTCCGGAAAGTCATTATAATACTGTGTAACCTCGGCTGGGTGTGTGTGTGTGGATGTGTGTGTAAGAAAATGTTAATTAATGGACCCCTAAATTTTTTTTTTAATATATGTGTAAGTTTTCCTCAAATGTCGTTTATTTTGCATGTTTTTATTTATTCAAATGGGACACAAATTGTTGAACATATTAATTCTTTTGATGGAAATACAGATTTGATGACACCTGCGTAAAGTACAAACTGTGTGATGGTGTTGGAATGATGGTGGTACACTGATGAGATGGTGGTACAATTATGAGATAGTGGTTGGTGGCGGTGCAGAGATGAGATGGTGGAGGTAGTCCAACATCCACGCTGCCTGTGACAATGTTGCAAAATGACAGGACCGGGAAGGCTCTTCACGGGGAATAAGGGGACATCATTAACTGCCAAACATGGCTCTCTCGCAGACGACAACCTAATTACAGGGTGTCCCACGTTATTCCACCTTCTAGTGTCAGCCGCCCCTTCAACCCACAAAACCTGAAAAGTGAGATAGAAAAGGGTGACTGCCGAAACAGATGACAAGAACCAGTACTTTTTTTTTCCTCCGGTGAATTTGAAGAACTTGACAGAAGTCAGAATCACAAAAAGCAGAACTGATGACTACAGGATAATTTCCAGCCTAGCAGCTTGAGATCCTTGGCTCGACTTACGTCGCCCTCAAACGTTTCAACGACTGGCATTGGAAAGTATGTAAAGGGATTAAACAAAAAACGGAATGAACAACGATGATGAACGATGATCAATGTGGAAGCGTGTTGGAGGAAACAGAACGCTCATCTTTTGTTTTTGCGGACAGCCAATCGCTGTTCAGAGTTGATCTCTGAAAGGCGATGAAACCTAAAATTCAGTCTTTAAGGCCCGGCTAAATTTGACAGTAGCACCGGTGGGACATCGTCAAAAGGCCGAAATTTAAAACGCATTACAAAATTGGACGCATGCGCACTGTGCTATCGTAGTCCGACCGAGTAGGGTAAGGGTTAGGGTTACGACGCCCTTAAGAACATCGTAAAAAGGACGGCCCGACTTGACCTGGCGCATGCGCAAAGGCGCCAGGTCAAGCTACGATACTCTGTCCAGCTGCGATGTTACACCGGGCCATATTTGTGTTACGCTAATCAATTCCTAATGCATTTCCTTGCGAACTGGCTAAAGTAAAATTTCACAAGGATAGCGCATGTTTGATTTCTACTGTAAAAATACCTAAGCCGGGCTCACGAGGACCAATCAATAGGTCAACACATGCAGCTTTTGTCTGCTACACACAATCTGGCAAGCTAAGGCAGTTGAATTCCCTTTTTTTGTGTCGATTTTAGTAAAGATGTTTCATATTATAGTTAAATCGTGAAAGAGTACATTACATCATCATGAAAAAATATCTTTTTGTAGTGAAATTACACAGCTACACACGTTTATAAATTCGAATCCGGCCGTGCCAAACATGGCGCCACTACCTAAGACTCAATGCATAAGCTGTAAAACGTAAGCCACTGTGACCACTAAACTCATAACGTGTGGCCACTCATACAAATTCCGCTCAGTGAAAAATCTCAAAATGCAATGCATTAGCCGTAAAACTTAAGCCATGTGTGGCCACTACTTTAAGGCATAGGTAGCCTTGCGTTGTCTTAAACCGCAGTACGTAGAACATGTTAGGCACAGAATATGGGAGATGCACGAGAGCATGCACACACTCACACGCAAGCAAAGGAATTGAGGGCATGTTACACACACATACAAGCAGGTAGGCAGTAAATCAAGTAAAGGCAATCAAGCTTTATTACCCATCATGGAGAACTCATACAGCACACTGCAACTCAGCAAATAAAACATGTTTTAACACAAATAAAAAATATTTAAAATCACAGTATAATCACTTCTATAACTACATTTGTACAATTGTACGTGCAAACTAACATGTGTGTGTGTTCAGTAGCCGTTGGACAAAAGGGATGGGGGGGGGAGAGAGAGAGAGAGAGAGAGAGAGAGAGAGAGAGAGAGAGAGAGAGGGAGGGAGGGAGAGGGAGAGGGAGAGGGCGACTGAAAGCTAGAGAGATATGAAGACAGAGTAGGAGAGACAGAGACGTACAAACATAGAAAGAAAGAGAGAGTGACAGAGCGAGACAGAGGAAAACAGACAAAGATTTTGAAAATGATGAAAATGAAAGTACATATAGAGTGAAAGAGAACAAACGATTATTTCCGGAGACAGTCCAAGCGCAGCATGTATCAGGAATCTGCAACGTGTTAAGTATAAGAAGATATTTACTTACCGGATAGCGGATGTCCACCCAGCACACAGTTACCATAGGATAGGTTATTCACTCCAGAATAATCGCCACATTTACCTATTTATTTATTACGACCTCAAAGTTCTACGTTCATCTTTGTTGTGTGATGAAGGAAGGCTTCTGAGTGGATCCGAACAAAGGTTCTTGTCCAACAGAATAAAACATGTCACCGCAACTTCTGGCAGTCCCCATGAATTTCATCGCGGCAATCCAATAGTCATATAAGAAAAAAGACGCACCGCAGAATTAGAATTAGAATTAATAAAATAACGTAAATATACATGTACTGAATTTTGATTAATTAAGTAATGTATTTATTACATTTTTGTATGTCTAGACTTCTCTGGAAGTAGACTACTTTGATGTGGTCGGAAACCAAAACGAGACAAATTTCCGTCTGGCTGTATGTCGCCATATCTTAAGAACCACTGAACACAATTACTTCAAACTTCGTTAGAACATTACTTGGGTTAGTGGCCTGTTTCCCGGGGCATCGTATTTGTTCTAACTCAAAGGTCTAGGTCGCTGAATTCAACTCTTTGCTAATTGCTAAAAACGTTTTGTTCTAGATAGTCGGGAACCAGGACGAGTCAAATGTCGGTCTGTCGATCGGTCCGTTAGCACGCCGTATCTAAAAAACAACTTTACAGATTTTGACCAAACTTCATAGAAACATAACTAGGGTTGGCACCAACTTCTCGTACCAACGTATTTGCTCAAAGGTCTAAGTCGCTGATGATAATTGTTTGCTCTGCATCTTAAAACCTGCTTTATCGATTACCTACCTTTTGGATTACAGGTACTCATGGCCTTTCACTCAGTGGCAGTCAGTCTGTCACTCGCGTTCCTACAATGCTCGCAGGCTGTTGACGTTCTACACAGAAAATGTTACCTAACCCCGCATTCGTGCCAAGTTCCAAATGCTTGCGCGAATGCGTTCAAAATTGGATATTGGAAATTTTCTTTATTCCGTGAAAAAAAGAATCTAAATCCGCTTGAAAATGCGTTGCAATTTGCACATCCGTTTGTCATAAAAGTTCAATCAATGCCATTCAAATCACATTCTAAAATAAAATTATCTTCTTTTTTTTTTTTTAAATCTTTGCCAGAAATTTTCATCTGTGCGCTTTTTTCTTTGTGATCAGATAAACGTTCCGGAAAGTGGTCACGCATTCCGAGTCTCCAAAGTGTTTCAATCTTCAATTTTCTGTGTTTCCTTTCATAGATCTTGGACTCTTCACTCTGTTTTTCTTATTCGGCTTTCCTTCTTCCTTACTGTCCGCCCGAGACCAGACTTACAGCTCTTGTAGTCTCCAGCCAACATTGTACCCTGCAGGCAAGCTGCTGAAAGATGGCCTTGTGAGCTCAGAGAAGGTACTACATTCATTCATTCATTCTCTCTCTCTGTCTTTGTCTCTGTCTGTCTCTCTCGGTCTGTCTGTCTTTATCTCTCTCTCCCCCTCTTTCTTCTTGTGCGAAAGCGTCAAAAATGGTACACCTTTGTGTTCTTCCCTACTCTGGGACAAGTTAAGTTTTTGAGAATGTGTGTGTTGTTGTTGTTGTTGTTGTTGTTGTTGTTGCGCGAGGGAAGGGCAGAAGGGGAGGTATCGGAGAGGAGAAGGGGGAAGCATGTGTATTTAGATGCATTAATATTCTTAGTTATTTCTTAGAGCATCGAGAGAGAATGAATGCAGTTCGTACATCTCTATCTCTCAGAAGAAGAAGGCTTCTAGGAGTAAAGAAGGGGTGGGGGAGGACGGAGGGGAAGAGCATTGCGTTCGCCATTAATGGCGGCCACTATTTCTTTCGAATAAAGTCACTTCAGCCCTGGCCGTGCCATATCTCTATGAGAGTACAAACCGAGGTCTATTCTATGCACGCACGCAGTCCATAGGACGGACTTTAAATATCCTGACGCTCATGTCCTAGACGACCAGCTACACAATTACACACAGGATGCACTAAGTCCCTTCGTCCCTTTGGGATGATGTCGTAAAGTATATTGATATCATCATATAATTATTGGCCATTTCTACTGCATTAGAAAGAAAGACAACTGAGTTAGGGCTTTAATGATTGCGCAACTAACAGTGGTTATGTACCTTTGAATGTCTGTTTATATTGTGAGACTATCAGGGGACGCCGCATGGAAGCGGTAGTTTCCAGTTTGGTTGTAACTTTCATGGATGCGTTGTGTAATAATGCTTATTAAGATTTCAGACTAAATTGGTAAAATAAAATAAGGGTCACGTGAAGACTCAGCCTTGGAATCCCAGCCTTTACTGTTTGCAGGGCCGGACCTGGGAAAAGTCGAAGGGGGGGTTACAGATTCAGCGAAGGCGCGAAGCGCCGAGCCTTCTAGGAGGGTCCGGGGGCATTGAGCTTTTTTAACAATTGAACTGACAAACTCTAGGGTACAAAAATAATCCTCTGCCCCTCCCTTAAAAAAGCAACAACACACACAAACATTTATTTATCAGCAGAGATGTTTTGTATACTATTATTATTCACTACTTTTTGTCGATCGTTAACGGTATAAAGCTTTACCTTGTAATTTATGAACATCACAGCCCTGCTTTCATTTTCATTCTTGCTGCACTAGGTACCTCGGCATTAGTACCATTTATGACTATTGTATCTTCCTGCAAAACAGTTCACTGCCTCTTTGAAGTCAATATCAACATCCCTGTGCCCTTTCAGTAAAGCAAGTCCATTGAGCCTCTGTTGCCCCATTGTGGAGCGCAGGTAGTTTTTCACGTTGCGCAACTGACTGTTTGAACGCTCACGCTCGGCAGTAGAGACAGGCAGGGTGCAAAGGTACTTTAGCATGATGAACAGGTTGTGATAAAAATCCCTGTCACAATGTTTCAGTGCTTCTGATGCCATGGATGGGATGATAGCTGTCGCATTCTCAGCAGCACTTCGCCATTTGCAAACCCACCGTTGGTATTCTGCCTTAAAGGTAGCGTTGTCTGATAGGTCAGACTCCCACAACATTGCCAGTGTCTTCACCCCTTCTGAAACCTGCATGAAACCATCCTGGTTGTCTATTAAAGTGCTTGGCACCAGACAGAGACCATCAACTGCTAGGTCAGCATGTTTGAACCTCGAGTCCAATTCGGTAGACAGGTGTTCCAAGAAAGGAATGGCAATGCTAATCTTGAAATATTCTTCTGGAGTGGCCGCAGGTTGGTTGTCACGGAGAGTCTGTCGGGATGCTTGACGAAGAACAATAATATCAGTTGTCAAAGCATTTGCCATTTTGCTTAACTTCACCAAACCAGGCAACGAACGCTGTGTTCATAATTATCAACTTAGCATCTTAATTAATATTTCTAAAAAGTCGTTTTTGGGGGATTAGGGCAGTATCAAGGTGAAGGTGCTGGAAGAGGCTTGCGGCCAGAACAGGAAAATATGGCTGCATTTACTAATTTAGGCTTAGGGGTTGGGTTACTTGGTCGTTTCAACGGGAAAACGCTTTGGACGTTTCAACGGATCCCTTGAAATGGATTTCCGTTGAATTGTCTATAAATAACTTTGTACCTTGGACCAAAAGTGACTAAAAACTGCAATGTTTTAAAAACAATTTTTTTTAAATTAAAACTCTTTGCATTAAAAAAAATCTTTCTTTTTTTTTCTTTTTTTTTTCTTTTTTTTACTTTGGTGGGGGGGTTCCGGAACTTAGGTAACCCCCCCCCCCCCCCACCCCCCCTGGATCCGGCCCTGGTTTGTTACCAGTATGAATAATACAAACAATATTATAAAAAGCGTCGACGTGCTCTACAAAGCCTTACTTATTACGATCTTGGGACATGTTGGATGATCAGGAAGAGGAGAAGGACAATACAATGTTGAGGATAAAGAGGCGAAGTAAGTTGCGCATGAGGATTGTCCAGAGAAGAATTTAAAAAAATATTAACAAGAAGAAGTGGAAGAGATGGTGTCACAAAGAAAGGGGTTGGGGGGATTGAGGGTAAGCTACTAATCTCTAGCACTGCATTGCCTCCCTTGTTTAGGCCAATATTGTGATGACATTCAAGAGACTAGAGCTGGAGAGACTAAATAAATGAAAGACAGTCAAGGTGCAGACGAGAAAGATTGAAGGCTACACTAGTTGAGAAATACAATCAAGGGCCAGTCCAGAGAGGTATAATTTCTAACTAGGAGGTTTTATTAAATCAAATTGGGTCGTCTGAGTTGAGTAATTCTAAGAGTGAGTCATTGGATATTGCCCGTATTGGTAAGGAGTAGCTCGGAGATATTCTGGGTTGGCGATTTCAGGGGTACTAGTGCTACTGAGGACTGTTATCATCACAGGGCAGGAGTGTATCTGAATGTCCAGAGTACTTCCAGATAATCTGCGAGTGGTGATGCTCGTAGGGCTATAACTTAGCTCTGATTTCGAGGGCGGTGGTTGGTCCAGGATAGTCTGGGTGGACCGTTGTCCAGGGTAGCGTGGCGTCAGTAGCGATGCGGGTCAGTCGGTCACTCTTCTTGCGCAATGACCTGTGGTGCAATCCTAGTTTGAAGATACAGGCGTGGGTTTCAGCTTACGTTGCTAGCTGTCTGGGAGATGATGAAATTCAGGGAAACGCTTCTCGTTGACTCCCTGGGTCGTCAGGGGCCTGCAGCGGGTCAGCGACTTAAGGCTGGTACAGGGGTGAGTAATACGCCCTGACAGCAGCCCGTCTGTAACGCAATACAGACTCTGTATCAGCTGGGGATAGGTGTATTCTGGGTTCAGCGCCTGTTGGCGCATTTGCCCATTCAGATTTCAAATTGGTTGAACCGGCCAAGGGTTAGCCGGTGCATACCACAATCCAACAGTTGCAACCAGGTTTATGGGGCCATTGTGGAGCCTACTGGCAGCCGCTAATAGGTGATACCTTCGGCGCCTTAAGATGGGGTAGTGTACAACAGGGGCAAATATTTATACAGTGGGAGCATGGAGAAAAGCAAATGGAGTAGATACAGGGCAAAGGGGTTGTAGGCAAGGGGCTTTACTTGGGGCTTTAATCTATGTGGGGGGGCAGCATGGCATGGGATATTTACACATGGGCTAGCGGGGAGCATACAAGTATAAATTCAAATCATGGCATGAGTCATATACAAGGCAGATAATATATACAAGATAATAATATATGTCACAGCAACACATCAAGACAGAACTATAAACACGAACGTACATATCGACAGGACATACGAACATGTTTGGGCGAACGACGGGTGACGGGTATGCTATATGACAAAGAGTAAGTTTCCTCTCTTACCTTGACTTAGACGGGTCGAAGCACCAGAGTACTGCCGTAGCTCAGAGGTCGCCAGTTGATGGGGACGTGTCCAGGACAGATTGTAGTGGCTTCGAAGTTTCGTGGCTTGCGACTGACCACGGGTCTAGCTGTGTGCCAGGCTTTAAGGTGATCCCCGAGGGGCGGGGCTTAGGCGAGTTAGCCAGCGAGCGTGCTAGGGGCGACTGGATGTGTGGGGGGGGGGGGGTATGAGTGTGCTGTCTGCCTCAGGGCTTGTTGTCCGCCTCGTCACAGATGGTGAAGAAGAAGGAGGAGGAGGAGAAAGAGGAGAAGAAGAAGGCGGAGGAGGAGACTGAATTAGAGAATCATCATCATCACCCCCAACAACACAGATTTTGAGTACGACCTACGCTGCTGTTAACCGATACGTCTACGTATGATGACGGAGATTACAGTCACGACCGTGCCAGAGTAAAACAGGTTGATATTTCATACCCCACCCCCATCTCCCCTAACCCCACTCTCTCTCTCTCTCTCTCTCTCTCTCTCTCTCTCTCTCTCTCTTTTTTTTTTTTTTTCTTCTTCTGGTAAACGATCCTTCCTATTTTGCAGCCTTTCAAAGAAGTAGGCCTAGATATAGCCTACTATGCTCGCAAATAACATTCTGTCCAACCTATATTTTCTTTATAACAGAGAGTCATACATATCATAGACTGATACACCGCTAATTATGTCACGTGACCCGTGCGATTTACGTGGAAAACATAAACACACAGACCTCAAGTACAACTACTCATAAATTTTATAAGACCACACCGTTTTGCTGAGTTTTTTGTTGATGTTTCACTATTTCTGTTCTTTCATACACATATATACAACATGCACATCAATGAGGTGGAGTGAATGATGTCAAATGGTATAATGCATGCACATATATATATTGATGCTACAATGTATTACTTATTACTTATTTATCTTAATATGAACTAATACTTGATCATTTTCCTCGACGATCCATTCAAGACATAATTAGCATTATGAATCTACTCACAGTTTGTCAGCTCCAGCTTCAACACGTAATAATCAAAGAATGAGTGTTTTCAGTCAGACAGTCAGGTCTTTGCATTTTCTTTCACACGTAGAATAGCTCCTTGTCGTAGATCTTCCGTGGATATGACTTCTCGTAATGTCAATATGCAAACTCCTATTAGAGCCCAGCTTCCACCCGTTTATAAAAGTTATTATATGTTGAACCTCAAAGTCGTAGATCTTTATAGTTCAATGTTATTCTCACGACAGGTTATTTGTTGATATCAGTAGTAATATATAGTCTTTAGATAACACCGATGATATCATTTTGTCGTTACAGAATCTTCATACGAATAGTCATGTCACTGTAATCACACAGGTAGATTCACAAAGTTCAGCATTTGGATTGATGTCTTTGAATGATGTTCATTTCAAATGATCGAGGATCGTAGAATTCATAAAATTGCAAATGTCCATATCGTCCTCGATAAATAGAACTAGATCTTAAACTAAAACTCGAACCCTTATAAAAAAAAATAACTTGAAAAGTAGTAAAAAACAAAAATACTTGGAAAGTAGTCAAAACACTAAAAACACCTGAAACATATGATACATACGGAAATGATAGTGAGACGCCGCCATTTTCGCGCGATGACGTCAATCAGTCTCACCATCACTTCCGCCTACGCAATCCCCTAACCGCTAACGAAAGAATACATTTTTCTCGTTGCTGAAAAACCGAATTAATAAACATGCAAACATGCACGAAACGATCGGATTTACGAACCGTACAAATCATTCATTCACTCATTCGCAACTGGAAACCAATGCCACGCCCGCGCGATCATTGCCGACACAAATACCGCCGAAGCCGCATCTCGATCCCCCGTCCTATAGATAATCTATGACTTCACGGACGTTTCCAGCCACGAATTGTACGCAACCGACGATGTACATACCCAAACGGTGTCTGAATAAACTGGCTATGACTCTCCTGCTATTACGGCTGCAGTACGCCTTTCACACAAATAATCTGTAGCATTGAATCGTTGCTTACATCGCCAACCATCTTATCGCTGCTGACAGAATTTGCCAAGATGGAAGTGTAGCTACCTCAGCATACCAAATCTTCCAATGTTCGTGCCTAAATGCTCTTCACAGTTGTCCTATTTGAAACCAACATGTTTCCACATCAACATAGGCTGTGATCCATTTACAACACAACGCTTTTTTAGTGGTAAAAAAGTCGAAAAACCGTTTGTTAGGCCAGCGCCTATTGCACGTGAGTCTCCCTCTTCCAGAGTTTCCTGCAGACTGATTTTCAACTGTGAAAAATTTGCGTTCCTACGCGACAAGGCTTTTCTCTGCAAATCATTGGTCCTCGAATTGACACAATACAAACATAAAAACAAATGACGAAAGCTCCAAAATGACGCATCTGCTACGTCATTCAATATTTTTGTGTCCGTCTCGGTGCTTTACGAAACAGAATAATTATTGAAAACTTTTACCTTCGACAATATCATTTTTAAACAGCGTTATAATATACAGCTTATCAACGTATCTCAATGGAGCTTGTATCGCGACAGTGCTATCGAGGATTTACTTGGTTGGGGTCCTTATGCTTATGCCAGGGTCCGGTAGACTGGTCGCGCAGTTAACTAGGCGCGAGTTTCCTATGCGGGTTCGAGAGTTTTCTCAGAGTACCCAGGTTTTCTCCCTCCCTTCTATAATAGTATTGGAGGAAGTGAATATAAAATTTAAAATTAAAAAAAAATCCACTTCCTTTCTATCTTTTAAAAGCGATCTTCCTTCCTTCCCACTGCTTCATTATGTTTGAGTGACGAATGTGCGTTTGTTGTGTATGATTGTAAGAGTGAATGCTGTGGATCCATGATAGTGTAGCGGTAGCAGCCCTATTTACCTAGTTATGATATAACTTAGCGATAACAGTCTTTTATTTGCCTAGTTATAACGTTAGGGTATTAGCCCTAGTTATAACTATGACACATAGGGCTGCTACCACTATGCCATCCAGGATAAACAACGGCTTAGCTATCGAAGATCCATGCCTCTCGCCAGAAGATTGTTGCGGAGGTTTCAGAAGTGATGAGAAAACGAGCTGGATGAGTGTCACCTTGTCGTAAGGCTAAGAAGTCTGATGATGATGATAATGATGAGAATGATCATGGTGATGATGATGACACTGTCGTAATCCTAAGATGTCTGATGATGACGATGGTGATGCTGATGACGCTACGAACCACACCGAGCGGAGGTGTGTCGTCATTTGTAACAAGTGTGTGTGTGTGTGTGTGTGTGTGTGTGTGTGTGTGTGGGTGTGTGTGTGTGGGTATGTGGTGTGTGTGTGTGTAGGTGTGTGTGTGGGGGGGGGGGGGCATGTAGAAACGACGTTACAGTGACACACTCGTGAAACTCCACATGGTTTCTTTTGACTTTTTTGGAAGGCTGCCCTATTTTGACGTCAAAATAGCGTTACGGTAGAGTTACAGCTGTTTTAGGGTTAGGTTAAGGGTTAGGGTTTGGGTTAGGGTTTGGGATAGCTTCAAAAATTTGAAAATTTCAAAATAATGTCACGAAAATGAAAAGTGTGTCGAAATAATGTGTTTTTTTCACAACAGTCTGTGTGTGTGTGTGTGTGCGGGTGGGTGTGTGTGTGTGTGTGTGAGTGTGTGTGTGTGTGTGTGTTGTGCATGTGAGAATGTGTGTTCGTTCAGATCACTACGCTTTGAGCTTGACTGATCATTTGGAGAAAAACGCGGCGCGGATATTATAAGGCATTGATGATGATGATGATGACGACGACGATTTTGATTGCTCATTAATATTTATTGTACAGCCCACCTGACCGGCGCATACACAAACGCAGCATGCTTGACCCGGCTTCACAAAAAGCTCGGTAACATTGTCATCGCTCAAGACTTACCTGAGGCCAAGGCTCTTCTTCTCAATGGAACTGTAAGTACTCCGTTATTGTTGCTGGTGTTGGTGGTGGTGATGATGATGGTGATACTGATGACGACGACGCTGATGACGACAACGACGACGACGATGACGATGATGATGATGATGATGATGATGATGATGATGATGATGATGATGATGATGATGATGATGATGATGATGATGATGATGATGATGATGATGATACTATGCTATTTACTGTTGCAGACACAAGTGTTGTTCTCGCCAAGAACCACAATAGACGGGTTGGACGTGCTGGGGGCGAGGGAGCACTGTGACCAGGGCGGTGCAGGGCTGATGTTGAAAAAGGGCTCCACCATCCCGCAGTGGTGGAACCGGGCCTTCAACACCTTCTACTCCTCTGGCCAGTACCAGGAGCTCTGCCAGACAGACTCTCAAAAGTTTAACTGTAAGTTGCCTTCTTCTTCTTCTTCTTCTTCTTCTTCTTCTTCTTCTTCTTCTTCTTCTTCTTCTTCTTCTTCTTCTTCTTCTTCTTCTTCTTCTTCTTCTTCTTCTTCTTCTTCTTCTTCTTCTTCTTCTTCTTCTTCTTCTTCTTCTTCTTCTTCTAGCAGCAGTGAGTCAGAGACAGTCAGTTCCACTTTGCACAAGAATAACTCGCGAACCGTTGATCGATCATGATACAATTTGATACGTTCGTCTATCTCATTTGCGTTCTTATTCATTGTTTTCAGTTATCTGTAAAATGGTGGGTCCCAATTTCAAACCGTTCGTCTGACAAGTATTCAAAATCCAAAAATAGTTTTTAAAAACGTGTGTGTGGGGGGGGGGAGTGAGGGGATGTGGGTGTAGGTGGGGAGATACTGCCACGAACGATAACCTACTATTTGACTAGTCTAAACTGTGTGTGTGTGTGTGTGAGAGAGAGAGAGAGAGAGAGAGAGAGAGAGAGAGAGAAAGAGAAAGAGAGAGAGAGAGAATGTGAGGGGGGGGGAGGAGAGGGGAGGGAACGGACTGGCTTGACAGGTTCGGGGGTAGGTTTAGAGAGAGCGTCGACTGAGTTAATGAGTTTAGATAGACTGGGTGTGACAGGCAGTGACATTTGTCTAATATGTATACGATTAAAAAAAATAAAAAAAATAAAAAGCCCAATTCAAAATCGTCTATGCAAAGCACCCTCAACACAATTTACTATCTGAAATCATCCGTGCAAGACTACCTCAAAAATCAACTCTGATAACGTATGGTTAGAGGACAGGGGCGGACGAGGGGAAGGGGTTTCCGGGGTTTCCGGACCCCCCCCCCCTCCCCGCCAACCCAAAAAATAAAAATAAAAAAAAAGGAAGAAAAGAAGAAGAAGAAGAAGAAGGAGAGAAAGAGAGAGAGAGAGAGAGAGAGAGAGAGAACTTTAAAGGAAACAGATCAATCACTTGGAAACCTTCATATCCCATATATATATATATATATATATATATATATATATATATATATATATATATATATATATATATATATATATATATATATATATATATATATATATATATATATATATATATATATATATATGAAAACTACAGGGGAAAAAAGGCACATGTCACACATTTCCACTTTTGAGATAAATGAAATTTTGTCTTTGAAAGTCGCTATGTTTGTTCTTACTGTATTTCTTGGGACACTAAGTGTTTTGTCTTAAAGATATATCACTTCTTTTGTATTCATGAGAATTTCTCTGTCCAGATTGTATAATTTAATTAAATATGGAGGATTTAAACCACCAAGGGTGGTCATGGACATGTGCCTTTTTTCCCTTTTACAGACCAAAACTTGAGACTTTCTTCTACAAGCTGAATTGCAATGTACTCAGTCAATGTAAAATGGATTATAATGGCTATTTTGCTGTGGTAAATGACTAGGTATGATGGAACTGAAGTTGATTTTTGTTATTTTTGATGCCTGTACGAAGACCACAAGGGAAAAAGGGCACATGTCACATTTTCCAATTATTTGAGTTATGTCCCTTACTATATAAACATAGAAGCCTAAAGGTTAGCAAAATAGTCAAATCCAACCCAAAAAAGGCCTATGTACTGCTACAGAAACACCCAAAGAAAAGGCATACAGGGGAAAAAGGGCACAAGTCCAGACTGTACAATGGGAAAAAGGCCTATTTCACAAACAACAATTCCTTTTTTGGGTTGGATTTTACTATTTTGCTAACCTTCAGGCTTATGTTTATATAGTAGGGGACATAACTCAAATAATTGGAAAATGTGACATGTGCCCTTTTCCCCCTGTGGTCTTCATATATATATATATATATATATATATATATATATATATATATATATATATATATATATATATATATATATATATATATATATATATATATATATATATATATATATATATATACATATTTTAAATTTATTTATTTGTTTATTTATTTTTGTTAAGGGGTGGGGGGGTGGGGGGGGCACGAGCGGAAGAAATACAAAAAGAAAACGATATTCCTAATAGATAATATAATGGATTACGACAGGAGTGCCCAATACGGGTCCATCGCGAAGGCAAGTGTGACTGAGTAGATCGCGTAGCAGTTAAAAAAAATTGACGTCAGCCTATTATATTATGACTATATATAATTATATATGTTTTGCATTTTGGTGGTAGGTTGATCATTTTGGCTTGGTCATTTTAAAAGTAGCTCGCATGCTGAAAAAGTCATAGTGTGGGCAACCCTCGCTTACGTTGACGTTTTAGTAAAAAGACAAATAGTCAAAGTTCCGTCCCTTTGCTTGCTTACTCCGATTCGCGCCATCACTTCAAAATGCCGAGAACGCCCTCGTTGAAGCCCTCCGATTCGAAAGGTGTGGCAAAGCTCAATACCTATTTTGGGAGCAAAGGAGGTAATTATTATTTTGATAATTTAATCTTACAAGTAAATAACATATAAAAACTTAAAAAGGAGTTTTAAATCAATGTTTGAGTCTTGAATAAGACCTGCATGCCTCATGGCTCATCATCATCATGATTTGTGATGGGAGTTGTTTATTAATTATTTTAATTATTTTATGAGTAAAGATCTAGAACAAGGCTAGTATTTGAAGATTTATGTATGATTGCATTACATGTATGTTTTTTTGGGGGGTGAATTATAATATTTTATAATCTCTGTAAGGAAATTGTTTTGCGCAGAGATAACTCCTGATTATAGATTACTACAATGGACATTTATTACTTCCCCTTAAGTAAAAAACGACAACTTAATTTACTTTTTTAAGGTGACCAGAGCGCAAAGAAATGCAGAGTCACAGTGGAAGATGCAGTTGACAGTGAGAGCAGGAACCAGCCGATGCCGACTTTAGCTGGGGATGCTAGTTCACCTGTATCAGTAAGAAAAGGTAGGCCTTCGATGCTGTGCTCTGAAAATGAAACATGCAGCAGAGTGTTGGACTTTTAGCAAGGGTTAGAGAGTGGAGTCAGAGCAGCACTAGCCATTAGGGTAAAGTCAGTGTAGAAATTCACTGTAGTGGGGGATGGGTAGGGGTGGTCTGGAAGAAAAAACTGGGGAGGATAGGGGAAACCAATGGGAGTGAAGACTTGAAGGTGGTGGGAGAAAAGCCATGTTTTGTGATGAAAGTTGTTTATTTTCATTATTTTATGAGCAAAGATTTAGAACATATACAAGGCTAGTAAAGTAGTATTTGAAGATTGATGGCAAGTATTTTTTTTTGTAGTGTATATTACAATATCAGAAAGGAAATTATTTTTAATTTTTAAGAAAGAATTTTGTTAGTCCGAAAGACTTTTCATCTGGTGAAGAGAGAGAGACAGAGAACACCTGGTCCTAGTAGGTGACTACAGTGGACATGTATTACTTGCCTTTAAGAAAAAAAAACTAACTTAATTCATTAATTTTTATAAGGTGACTCGGGCTCAAAGAAACGCAGGGTGGAAGTTGCAGTTGACAGTCAGAGCTTGGACCAACCGATGCCGACTGTTGCTGGGGAGGCAAGTTCAGCTGGATCAGAAAAAGAATGTAAGCAGAGTGTTGAGTGATGAAGAAAACGAGGGGGATAAGGGAAGCAGCGAGAGTGAGGAATTGAAGATGTTGGGAGAAAACCCAACTCCTTCGGATGAGAGTATAAACTAAGGTCCTGTGTTTTTAATAAGATAAGCGCATAATAAAAGCTATAATAATAATAATAATAATAATAATAATAATAATAATAATTATTATTATTATTATTATTATTATTATTATTATTATTATTATTATTGAAAAGGTAAGAGGATAGCAAATTTATTGTTTTTGAATCTGTTTTCAGTGTCAGCTTTTCCATCATCGCCTGACCTCGGTATCTTCCAGAGAAAGGAACTGCTAGACTGCTCCGAATCACTTAAGTTTCACTATCTGACTAAACATTGGACCCCACCAAAGGCACACCTGTTCCCTCTCACGCATCTGAATGGAAAAAACAGGAAGTTTCAAGACTCGTGGTTAGGTATTTATTCGTGGCTTGTTTACTCACCAAGCCTAGATGGTTGTCTGTGTAAGTACTGTATATTTTTTGGATTGTCAGATGATCCAGCTGGAAAATTCATCACTACTCCATGCACAAACTGGACAAAAGCACTGACTCAGATCAAAGAACATGACAAGAAGCATTATCACCAGAAAGCGTTAGAGAAAGCAGAAAACTTTATCCATAGTATGGAGAAACCAGCCACTTCCATTCGTGCCAACGTAGACAAGAAACTCCAACAGAGGATTCTTGACAACAGTAAGGTCTTGGCCAGCATCACAAAGACTGTGTTACTGTGTGGAAGGCAGGGCTTTGCCTTAAGAGGTCACAGAGATGACGGGATCCTGCAGCCGGAAAACGCTTTGATAGAGTTTAGAATCGACTCTGGAGATGAAGTCTTGAGGAAACACCTACAGACCTGTAGTCCTTCCGCCAGCTACGTTTCAAAAACTACACAGAATAACCTCATTGAAATCATCGGCGAGCAGATTCGTGAAAAGATCGTATCGAAGATCAAGTCCGCTGTGCACTTTTCTGTACTGGCAGACGAAGCCACCGATTCGTCAAACTGGGAACAGCTTTCCATCATCCTGCGTTATGTTGATGGCCATGACATCAGGGAGGACTTTATTGGGTTTGTCCAATGCGAGGACACAAGTGGAGAGACACTTGCTGCTAAGATCATAACGAGTTTGCAGAGCTGGGGCCTAGAGACGAGCAGCATTAGGGGCCAAGGCTACGATGGGGCAGGCAACATGGCTGGAAAGCACAAAGGTGTACAAGCACGCATCCTGGAAAAGAATCCAAAAGCTCTGTTTTTTCACTGTGCTGCACATTGTCTCAACCTGTGTGTTGTGAATTCATGTGAAAATCAAGCTGTAAAAAACATGTTTGGGACCATGAAGGACTTGGCATTCTTCTTCAATGGATCGCCAAAGCGGCAGAGAAAGCTGGAGAGCGTCATTTCTGAGGCATTCCCAGACAGTAAAAAGCAGAAGATGGTTGGTCTCTGCAAAACTCGCTGGATTGAACGCCACACGGCATTTGAAACTTTTGCAAGTTTGTACAAACCTGTCTATGACTGCCTCGGCCAAATCACAAGAGAGGAAGGTTGATCTGCAGATGCTGTCTCCACAGCTGCTGGCTTCCTCCATGCTCTTCAAGTAGGCTCCTTCCTTGTAGCCTTCGTTGTTGTCCGTCGTTGCTTGCAGTACCTGCTCCCAATCACAGTCAAACTGCAGGAAAGTGCCAAGGATATCGTTGAGGCATATCAAGAAATTAGCAACATCACACGCACAGTCATGGACGTTCGTAATGGCATTGCTGAAGCTTTTGGTTTTTGGTACCAAGAAGCCAATGAAATGTCCCTCTTCATGACTGGTGACGAAATCCAGAAGCCAAGGACGGCTAACAGGCAGACGCACAGGGATAATCCGCCAGCTGAAGCTTCTCACATTTATTACATAAGGGCCATAGCCATACCCGTCTTGGACCACCTGTCCACAGAACTGAAAGACCGATTCAAGCAGGCTGAACTGGCAGCTGCTGGATTTACCCTTGTGCCCGATGTCCTTGTGCAGAGTCCGAGAGGCTTCGCGAAGGTGCCAGATGGCTTGGTATCACTTGCTACCCTCTGGGACACAGACCTACCCAATCCCACGGAAATTGAAGCAGGTAATTAAATCATTGACTGCCAGAGTATTTTTCGTAGATTTTCAAAATAAAACATAATTTGAATTGCTACTTTATAAGTAGCATTTGTTGAATTCATCTTGGCAATGAGATCCAGTAAAACTGTCATCCCAAATAAGGAATTATTTCTTAACACAGTGACAATGGGATGGATAAGCTCGACTCGTAAATATTTGCAGAAATAAGTTATGCTTTGTTATGGTTAATGATCCATTTGGAGCTGGCTTTTAGCATTGGATTTATATCTAGTGTCTAGCTTAATGACTTATTTGCTTCTTTACTGTTTCAGAGTACAACCGGTGGAGAACAAAATGGCATGACCATGCAGTACAGGGGGACATGCCAGTTCCAAGAACAGCAGCAGCAGCACTGCAAGACTGTAACGCAGGGTTCTACCCCAACATCCACCGGCTATTAACCCTCATTTGCACATTGCCCATTACAACTGGCGAGTGCGAGAGATCCATCAGTCGACTCAGGACCCTAAAGAACTATCTCCGATCGTCAATGGGAGAGAAACGCCTTGACGGGCTGGCGCTGATGCTGATGCTGGTTCAGAGGGATGTGTCTGTTGACATTGAGGAAGTCGTCATCACCTTTGCCACGAGGTACAGGACCCAGATGGAGCTGCTTCCACACAAGATGCTCAATTGTGAAAATTTACTGGGTCATTAACATTTTCCAAGTAAGTCCATTTAATAAAATTTTGGAAACCCCCCCCCAAAAAACTAACTGATCCGCCCCTGGTTGAGGTAGCTTCTGGTACACGCTGGGTTGTCGTGTAGTCTTTGACTTTTGGTACGACGTTTGAGGCTATCTGCGCACGATGCTGTAGATGCCTCGGCAGCCAACTCGAATAGTAGATTAGTTTCTGCTCATCTGTTGATTTGGGCTCACGATATCCTGCCTGCTCGTCTGTTCGACAATGTCAGGCCCGTGGCTACTTGACTGAATTCAAAATTCAAAAAGCACTGCTTCCCTGTTCTATCAGTGGAGATATTTCTCTGCTCTAGTGTGACTGTGTACTGCTCAGAGCTTTCCACACAACTGCCCTATACTTGGCTTGGACTGAATCAGCCAGAACTGGATCTAACCCTCTACGTCCCGATGGGATGAATCTGTCTAAGTGGCTATAAAGTTCAAAACTCGATCGTAGGCCGCGATGATGTCACTAAACGGCTCGCGTCAGCTCGCAGTGTGTGGGTACACATCAGTTATACCTTAATCGTCTGCTATAGACTACAGTAACCTTATAAGTTTTACTACTGCTAAACAAGCAAAGGCTCAAATAGTGAGGGGTAAACGGGTCTGCTTGTGACATATTCCTACTTCTTGAGTATAAGGGGAAGTACTGTGTAGTTTGTGAATGTTTATCTCCACACATCTATCATTTAGTTTGTTTGATTGGTTGGTTGTTCTTGTTGTAGTTGTTGTTGTTCTTCTTCTTCTTTCCTTCTTTCCTTTTTTTTATCCTTCTTTACTTCTTCTTCTTACTTTTCTTCTATTTTTTGTTCCTTCTTCTTAATCATCATCATCATCATCATCATCATCATCATCATCATCATCATCATTATCATCATCATCATCATCATCTTCTTCTTCTTCTTCTTCTTCTTCTTGTGTCCAATCTATCTTTTCTTTCACAAAGAGCAACACTATCTAGCTTTTTTAATTTCTCAACTTCATGTCAAGGCTCTCCTAACTGGTTTGTAAACTGTTAGATTGAACATCGTTTATTTTATTCCTCCATTTTGAGTGTTTATCAGAATCTTCTAATGCCTTGGAATGTCCGTGTTGCTCCTTCTCCTCCTGATCCATCTTCATCTTGTTCTTCTTCTTCTCATTCTTTCTCCTTCTCTTTTTGTTTTTGGTTGTTGTTGTTGCTGTTGTTGTTCTTATTTAATCTTCGTCTTCTGCTTTCTTTCTTTCTTTCCTTCCTCCTTCTTTTTTTTCCTACTACTCCTACTTCCTACCTTCCTTTCTTCTTCTTCTTGTTGTTTTTCTCTTTCTTCATCATCATCATCATCATCATCATCATCATCATCATCATCATCATCATCATCATCTTCTTCTTCTTCTTCTTCTTCTTCTTCTTCTTCTTCTTCTTCTTCTTCTCCTTCTTCTTCTTCTCACTCCATCGTGTTTCTCTCTCTTTTCTCTTTCTCACAGAGAGCTACTCTTTGTAGTTTTGGTAAGTTATAAAAGTAAGTTTGTAATGCAATAACTAACTTGGTTGGTTTTGTTAGCTGGTAAGCTAAACATCATATCTCTTTCCTTTCCTAATTTACCTAGGGCTTGGCATGTTGATTCTACCTTTGTCACTGACAAATGGATTGTGCTAAGCTGGATGCTATCTTAGGATGACCTATGAAGAGAATCCCGAGACTGGATCAAGGCCCCATCACACTGTAACTAGATGAAATAACTATAGGTTGGATACTTACGTTAGGATTCATTAGTCAGAAAATATACAGGCGAGCTCAGCCAACGTTGAGAAAAAACTATGAAGTTTAACGTCTACACTCACCATTGGCAATATGGCACACGGGAATATTCATCCTAGGGATTACATTTTAGGGGCCTTAGATCAACACTTGACATTGAAGTTTGCAACTTTTATCTCGATCACCAGTCAATGGGACTTTGCGGCACTTCTAAGGAGTAGGCGTTGGGATGTGGAACGCGATGTTCGTCATTGTCCACAGGATTGTAATAAGACGAAGATGGGTGATAGATGTAGGTGAAGAAAAAAAATCCTGACGATCCGATATCAGAGAGAGAAATGGATATGGAGCTGTGTCGGTTCTCCTGATGGAGCGTTCATCGGTAAAAGTCAGTGATACGTGAAGAAAAATAATATTTGGTGATGATGCTCCGACCACTACTTTAACAATCGTTCTCCTCCAGGAGAACAAAATAATTCAACTCAAGCAAATTAACAAGGAATCTCCTGAGCGTAACTTCTTCAGTCTTGAACGCATCAGTGAAAACTTACTATATGGGCTCAACTTCAATTCTCTGGTTTCGAAGTCCTTCTCAGCCATACATTCGTAGAATTTAAATGGATCGCACAGTTCTTGAAAATATAGATGTTATTCCATGTTCGCAAAGATCTGTTCAGTCTCATGACATCACGATAGAACAGTCCACAAATTTATACAGTCTTCGGACACTAAGATGTCATCTATGCTCCCCTTGGACACATAGATGCATGTCAATTTTGGACACATGATGGCATGCAGCATGTGGGTAACCATGACAGCGCACACATCAGCCTTAAAACTATGGAAGTCTTCAAAAGCATGTGCAGTTCTCCACAACCGCGCTATCGGAAACTGGTTCAGAACAACAATCGGTTTGCGTCAAGGATGCCTACTCTCTCCAACACTCTTCAACATCTTCATGTCAGATGCCCTTGCAGATCATGAAGGCACCGTCAGCATAGGGGTGTAGAGCAATCTCCAACCTCTGTTTTGCGTTTGACATTGATGGATTGGCTGGAAAGGAACAAGAACTTGAACACTGGTATAGAGGCTTGGCACCACCTCCAGAGCCTTTGAAATGGAAATACGTGCAGAGAAGACCAAAATGATGACCAATAACACCAATGGCATCAACAGGGACATCACAGTCCAAGGCCAATCCCTCAACACAGTGCATAATTTCACATATTTAGGAGACATTGTATCATGGACCCTCACAGCAGATCTATATCCCCCGTTGGGGTGCCGGGGGTTTCAGTATAAATAGTATCCCCACTTTCTGGAAATTTAGTGCTTTAAATGTCGCTGTCTTTCTCATTTGCTCTTTCTCATTCCTGCTCTGTTCTATCAATCTGCTATACTATCGTCTTCTTCGCTAGACCAGTCATCTACTTTTTTCTTGAAAACCCTTCCGGGGCAAGACTCCTTATTTGTGTATGAGGTCTGTTGGATCAGCTTGGGAATATTGGACGCTTTCTGCTAGGTGGTCACTAGGGCTTCCTATGATGTTATTATTTAGAAATGTAGGCATTTTATGTGTATGTGTTTTGTTAATGATTTATAATGATGTTTGTATTCTATTTTGTTTTTGTAAACGGGGGTTCGATAAATTAGAGTACAGCCTCAGCGTCCCCTACGTGGGATGTCTTTATTGTAAAGTGACTGGTTGGTGGAGAGCTTTCAGTGTTACCACTAGGGTTGTTTCAGCAGATCTTTTATGCGGATCAGGGGTTGTCCGGTCCTGATTTGGCTCGGAAGAGTCCGCTGGACCTAAAGCAATAAAAATGTAATGTAATGTAGCAGATCTACAACGAAGAATACAAAGAATGGAGATGAAGTGCCACAGAAGACTTCTTGGCCTTTCCTATACCCAGCACATCACCAACAACGAAATCCGACAGACCATCACACAAGCCATTGGACAACACGATGACATGCTCACAGTGGTGAAGAAACGGAAACTCCGATGGTATGGCCACGTCACCAGAGCATCAGACCTTGCAAAAACCATCCTGCAAGACACGGTGCAAGGCGGCAGAAGAAGAGGGAGACAGAAAAAGAGGTGGGAGGACAACATTCGAGAATGGACTGGCTTGACACTGAGCGAAGGACAGAGAAAGATGAAGTAGTATATCTACGTTGGGGAAGGCTGAGGCTTCACCCCAACTTATCGAACCCCCGTTTACAAAAACAAAATAGAATACAAACATCATAATAAATTATCAACAAAACACATACATATAAAATGCCTACATTGCTAAATAATAACATCATAGGAAGCCCTAGTGACCACCTGGCAGAAAGCGTCCAATATTCCCAAGCTGATCCAACAGACCTCATACACAAATAAGGAGTCTTGTCCCGGAAGAGTTTTCAAGAAAAAAAGGTAGGAGACTGGTCTGGCGAAGAAGACGATAGTATAGCAGATTGATAGAACAGAGCAGGAATGAGAAAGAGCAAATGAGAAAAGACAGCGACAGTGGGAATTTAAAGCACTAAATTTCCAGAAAGTGGGGATACTATTTATACTGAAACCCCCGGCACCCCAACGGGGGTAGTTACGAGATAGGGTAGGATAAAATAGGATATTGCTAATCTTACAGACTATCCTTACGTCATATATTTGAGAGCAGGATAATTAATTTTCTTGATATATATATATATTGCCACACACACACCCACACACACACGGTCGAACACACTTACAACGAAGTCCATGGGAATTTGTTTTCTTTTATAACCGAAGTTAATTGTACCCGTTGTGGACAATTAATGGTCGAATTGTGTGTTTGTATTAGTTATATCCGTCATGTCTCTAAAACGAGCCTTTTGATTATGATACACAGCCCACATCACGTCAAACTGTATTCTCGTCATGTTATGGCAAAATGGGTTGATAGTAGAAGAGTTTTGCTAGATGAAAGAGTGAGAGACAGAGAGAGAGAGAGAGAGAGAGAGAGAGAGAGAGAGAGAGAGAGAGAGAGAGAGAGAGAGAGAGAGAGAGTCATAGTCATAGTCAAGAAATCTTTATTCCACAAAAAACATGGGAAAATTTGTTATGTCACAGTGCACACATGACAAAAAGAAAATAATAATAATACAACAAGACATTAGAACACCCCTCCATCGTTATAGCAGCAAGCTGAATACAGTCTCCTCTCCCCCCACACACACACAAACCCACACACACGGTATGCTTATATACACACGCATACACACACACACATATATATACACACATAATACACCCACACATATATACATGTATATACACACACATATATACACACGCATGCATGTACACACTCATATATTATATATTATATTATTATATATATATTATATTATTATATATTATATTATTATTATATATTATATTATATATATTATATTATTATATTATATATATTATATTATTCGTATACACATACACATATATACATATATACACACATACATACACACATACATGTATACATATACACACATACACATATACATACACACATACATACACATATACATACATATACATACATACATATTCACACATACATGCACTCCTGACTCGCACGGCCGACTGCTGTGAAGACGTGAAGGACTGGATGACAGCAAACAAACTTAAACTGAACGACGACAAAACGGAAGCCATGCTGGTAGGCACACGCCAGAAACTCCCTCAGCTCCCCTCCTCTCTCCATCTTCAGCTTGACGGTACCTCTATCCCTCTCTCCGACTCTGCCAAGAACCTTGGCGTTATCCTTGACTCTTCTCTCTCAATGACTAGCTTTGTCTCTGCAACCGCCCGGGCCTGCTACTTCCACCTCCGTCGAATCAGTCAGATCAGAAAATACCTCACCACTGAAGCTGCCACCAAACTTGCTGTCTCCCTCATCCTGTCTCGCATCGACTATTGCAACTCCCTTCTTTCCGGCCTTCCCCGCTCCACCACTCTCCCTCTCCAACGCGTTCAAAACAATACTGCCCGCCTCGTCCTCAGAAAGAAGAAATCTGACCACGTCACTCCCTTGCTCAAAGCCCTACACTGGCTTCCCATCTCCCAACGCATTCAATACAAGACCTTGTCTCTCTGCTACAAGTCCCTCAACAACTCCGCTCCTCTCTATCTCTCTGACTTACTTCACCCATACATTCCCTCTCGCTCTCTTCGCTCTGCCTCCGACCCTCTCCGCCTCCGCATTCCTCGCTCCAAACTCAGCACGTTCGGGTCCCGCTCCTTCTCTGTCTACGGCCCATCCATCTGGAATACTCTTCCACTCTCTCTCCGTCAGAAACCCTCTCCCACCTCCTTCCAGTCTGCCCTCAAAACTTACCTTTTCAAGCAGTTCTAACACTATGACCTCACTACGCACTCCATCGCCAGCGTCTCTTACATATAGTGTCTGGTCTGTTTGTGGTATGAGTATATTTGAGTGAATGTATTTTTTGCGTAATTGTTACATGTGTCATTGTCTAAAGCGTGCACATGCGTGCGTGAGTTGTGAGTGCGCGCTTAGAGTTATAATTATTATAAGATAAGCGCATTATAAATACAGTAATTATTATATATTATTATTATTGTAATAGAGTGACTGTTTATGATACATTTTGTTGTGCAATTCCTATTAAACATATTAAAGATTGATCTATACGTACCTTTTTATATTACATTTCTTTATCCCTATTTTATCAGACATGGTTATAATTACTTTTTCTGTATAATTATATTAGTGATTAGTTTTCATTATTAAATACGGAAAATACGTGGTTTAAAATATTATTCTTAGTTTTGATTGGCTGAACTAGTCGGATATGGAAAATCATATTGACTGATTTCATTTATAATAATTTAATAAGTTTCTGTATTTTTCATAATTGTAAAGCAGATTATTTTTCATGAACATAATTCTGATTTTGGAAATATTATCAGAGGAAGTTGTCAGTCTTTTCGTAGCCTTAGTGCTCGCAGCATCTCAGTCAGTCAGCCAGTCAGTTTTGTCAGCCTGTGTGTATCATAGGGTGTGATAGTTTTGAATTTATTTATTGTTACCTTTTTCAAGTTCAAGTTTGTTATATTCTTTGGACCTGTTTCACACTGAATCGGTACGTTGAATATTTTCTTGTTTTTGAATATTGCATTGATTGTGAACTTTGCATTTATTTTCTGGTTTTATATTTATATCACGTTTGTAAATATATTTCTATATCTTTTGGTGAACTCGACTTGCTTCGAAATACATTTTCGGAAATATGTAGTGATTTGAAGAAAATGATTTTCATAAGTTATCATTATTCTAAATTGTAATGTATTAATTCTTTTTTGTATACGATTTATCATGTTTGATATATTATAGATAATTTATTATCGTTGTTGATAATGATGATGATGATGATGTATTTTCATCATGTAGTAAAACGTCGAGTTTATTCATTAAGCCATTTTTTATTATAACCTTCCAACGTTTAGCCCATTTAATTATTTTCTTTTCTTTTTGTACATTTTGCATATAACTTATAATTGTGAACTCTAATTTTGAGTCACCGGAAGTGACCCCGGAAGTGACCTACCGGATGTTTTGATTATTACATTATATAAACATCATGTATATTTATAGTTTTCATATATTGTTTACAATTGATTATGTTTAATATTTTGTTTACTACTTTTATAAACATTTAAAGATTATACATACCTATATTTATGAGGCCCATTATTTGTTTTCAGGGTCGACTCTTTCACTATCTGGACTCTTTCACTATCTGGACTCTTTCACTATCTGGACTCTTTCACTAAGCAATAAATTCCTTGCCGAACTTTAACCACACGCCTGGTCTTCGTGGACATATGAAACCCACTTGTGTGTGTGAATGACATTTTCTTTCTACCACCACACCCACACACCCAGTTTACAATGGCGCCCAACGTTGATGTCCACCTACAGAAGACCTTGGCAAGTTCTGGCAGCGACTGACTCATCGCATCGAAGCAAGGGGAAGACAGTCGCATCATCAAACTGTGAGTTGACTTTGACCTTTGTGATCAACTCGATTGACGCTGCGAAGGACGACGCACTGCTGACCCGGACTTCATCGTCAATACCCATTCGTCCAACCGATTACCCTCCGTTGTCCAATGCTATCCCACTGCCCTGTTGAAGCTTATTCCCACCTATCCTGAATTTCCAATTTCCTCCTTCAACCCCCTATCCATGAACATGGCAGAGAAGAAGCAGGAGATGGAAGAGAAAGAAAGGGCGTTGACTTTCTCCGCAGAGTGTGATCCTAACCAGGCCTCTGAAAACTTCAACCAGGAGTCTGGGGGCACCGAACGTGATCGTGAACATGCTGCCAGCGACCCTTCACGCCATTACCAATCGTCAATCTTCGGTCAGAATCTACCATGGTCTTCCGCTCAGCAACCATGGTCCCTGGCGCCACCAGCTGTGACTGTCGTCGGACGCAAGCCATGGTTAACGAAGTTCTTGGGAGACAAGGGCACCGAGGGCTACGACGTCTGGCGTCACCAACTCCAATGCCTGCTGACAGAGAATTACCCAGAACGAGATATCCTCGACGCCATTCGATCGTCGTTGCAGGGTCCAGCTGCCAAGGTACTTATCCGCCTTAGCCCCAGCGCTTCGACCAAAGACGTCATTCGCAAGATGGACAGCGTCTATGGCGACTTCACTCTCCACGACCCATCTGCATTGTCGACCTTCTATAGCGCCACGCAGTCAGATGACGAGTCAGTAGCGGACTGGTCATGTAGGCTCGAAGGACTCTTCGACTCAGCTAAACGGCAAACGACCATCCCAGGCGATCACGACGACATACTACGCCATGCGATGTGGGCAGGCCTACGACCGGACCTGAAGGACATATCGGCGTTCCAGTGCTCGACCTGCTCTTCATTCGACGAGCTTCGTCTGGTACTGCGCCGAGTGGAGAAGCAACATGGAAGGACAGTGAAGCCTACCGAAACGAAATCTGCTGCCTGCAAGTTCACCCAAGAGAAGAAGAAGAAAGAGGAGAAGACTGATTTAGAGAAGCTGACAGCTTTGGTCCAACAAATCGCCGTAACACAACAGCAGCTCGTTACCTCTCAGCAGCAGCTGGCAGGAAGATTGGACAGGGTGGAGCAGACACCACCTTTCCCATCTAAACATCAACCCTCAAGATACCAAGGTGGTCAGAGATACAGCGATCGTTCAGGTGTCCCTGCGACGCAACCGCAACGGCAACAACCACCGCAACAGCAACCCGTAGCTGCAAGGAGTCAAGGCCATCCGAGACAACGTCGACCCGTGCAGTGTTGGCGCTGTTTGGAATATGGACACGTGAGATCTGGCTGTCGCGTCAACATTGACCACCTACGACGCCAGGATTTTTTAGGCCGGACTTGTGCAAAGGGGCAGACGCAAGTCCAAAACAAGAGACCCCATATTTCCCAACAAATGACACCCGATGATGACGTTTGTACCGCCCAGCTGATTGGCAACACCAACGAAGCGGCCATTGAGATTGAAGGCATCAAGACACCAGCTTTGTTGGACACTGGCTCTTCAGTTTCCACGGTCAGTGAGGCGTTTTACCATCAACACCTGAAGCACCTGGACTTAAACCAGCTCCAACAGCTGTTGAAAGTAGAGTGTTCGAACGGCCAGAGCTTACCGTACCTGGGCTACATCAAAGGCGATGTTGTCATCCCCGAGCTTGGCCAGACGACCCCCCAACAGTGCCTCTTCCTGGTGGTGCCGAATACCGACTACAGCACCTCTGTTCCGGTACTACTTGGAACGAATTTCCTGACGCCTTTGCTGAGCAACTGCAGCCAACGACTAGGCGTGAGATGCCTACAGCTGATCGCACCTCACTCCTCCTGGTTCTTAGCCTTGAGATGCGTGGCCCTTCGGGAGAAGCAACTGGCAAGACACAACAACAGGATTGCAGTTGTCAGATCTGCCGAGCCTCAGCGCGTCATCATCAGACCGAACGACACTGTGACCATGAGAGGTTACCTCGACAAGACGCAGCCCTATCACCAGACCTGCGCCATCCTGCAGCCTCACCCGCAAGCGAATGAAGATTTAGACCTCAACCCTAGTCTGATCAGCTACCACTACAACAGCTTGGCTCCAGTGGAAGTGACACTGTCTAATCTTTCAACACACACAGTGAGACTGGACCCCAAGGCGATCCTGTGTGAAGTCCAGCCCGTGACCATCACATCACTGGACGCCATGCCTGAAGCAGAGGAAGATTCCATCTGGTCGCAACCCCCGACATTTGACGAAGACATTCTCTCTCCTCAACAGCTTGCGCAAGGGAAGAACGTAGTCCGAGACTTCGATGACATTTTCTCCAGGAACGACGAAGACGTTGGACTTTACTCCAGAGTACGGCATCGGATCGATCTGTACAACTCCGAACCATTCAAGGAACGACACCGGATGATACCGCCATCCATGCTTGACGAGGTGAGGTCCCACCTTCATCTCCTTCTCGCCAGCGGTGTGATCAGGAAGTCGGCCAGCCCTTGGTCTTCGAACATAGTTCTTTCAAGGAGAAAAGATGGTCGACTGCGTCTCTGCACAGACTTCCGGCAACTCAACTCCAGAACTGTGAAGGACGCCTACGCCTTACCTCGCTTGGAAGAGATCCTGGACTGTCTGTCGGGCTCCCAGTATTTCAGCGTGCTCGACATGAAGTCTGGGTACTACCAAGTGGAGATCGAAGAGAGCCACAAAGAGAGAACAGCGTTCACCGTTGGTCCACTTGGCTTCTTCGAATATAACAGGCTACCATTTGGCCTCACGAACAGCCCTGCGACGTACCAGAGGATGATGGAGGAAATCTTAGGTGACTACCACCTGAAGATCTGCTTGATCTACCTGGATGACATCATTATCTTCTCGCGCACCTTCGAAGAACACGTCGAACGGTTGCAGAAAGTGTTCCAGCGCATTCGAGAGGCCGGCTTGAAACTGAACCCTAAGAAGTGCTACCTCTTCCGGGAACGAGTCGTCTACGTTGGGCACACCGTTTCGCGAGACGGCGTTGGCACAGACCCATCCAAGACTGAGGCGATTAGAAGTTGGCCTACCCCGAAGACACCTGAAGACGTTCGACGCTTCTTGGGCTTCGCCGGGTACTACAGGAAGTTCGTGAAGGACTTCGCCAAGATCGCCGCACCGCTCACCGTCCTTATGCCAACGCCGGCCAAGAAACAACGCGGAAGGAAGCCCAAGCATCAGCAGATCCAGTGGACTTGGGGCGAGGAACAGAACCAGGCGTTCGAGCGACTGAAGATGGCTTTGTCCACACCGCCGATCCTTGGTTACGCCGACTACACGAAGCCCTTTGAGTTACACACCGACGCCTCGCGAACGGCACTTGGGGCTGTGTTGTACCAGGAAAGCGGAGGACTCAAGCGCGTGATAGCCTACGCCAGCAGAGCTTTGGGGAAGGCCGAACGCAACTACCCGGCACACAAGCTTGAATTTCTCGCGCTGAAGTGGGCCGTCACTGATAAGTTCAAGGACTATTTGTACGGGTCGAAGTTTACCGTCTTCACCGACAACAACCCGTTGACGTATGTCCTGTCCACGGCGAAGCTTGATGCCACGGGACATCGATGGCTGGCAGCGTTGGCGGCATTTGACTTCTCGATCAAGTACAAACCCGGACACCAGAACACAGATGCCGACATCCTTTCTCGACTTCCGCACAGCCCTGAGGTGCCAAACGAAGAAGAGATTGCGGCCGATTCGGTGCACACCATCTGTGGAGCGACGACTTGTCCGGCGATCGAGACCCTGAGCTTGTCTGCTGCTGCCGTCGACGTCCTAGCCGATCCCGACGAGAGAGACATCGCCGAGTTCTCTGTCATTGACTGGAGGAGAGCACAGAACAGCGATCCCGTCCTAGGCATGTGGATGACCTTCGTACGCAACAAGAGACGTCCACGTAGCCACGACTTTCCAAGTACCCCAGAACACTTCGCCATGTGCAAGAATTTTGACAGTTTCCGCTTTCAGCGAGGTGTTCTCTACAAGGAAGTCACCGAAGACGGCGAGAAAACGACGCAGCTTGTCCTCCCTTCAGCCTTTGTCAAGCGCGCCCTTCAAGGTCTCCATGACGACGTGGGACATCCTGGTCGAGACAGAACCATGGCGCTGGTCAGAGAACGCTTCTGGTGGCCTGGTATGGCGAAGCAAGTGGAGACCTGGTGCAAGCAATGCCATCGTTGCTTGAGAAGGAAGTCTGCCACGAACACAGCGCCGCTTGTCAGCATCACCACCACGCAGCCGTTGGAGTTGGTCTGCATGGATTACCTGACAGTGGAGACTTCGTCTGGCGGATTCCAGCACATGCTTGTGATCACCGACCACTTCACACGCTACGCACAAGCGATCCCTACCAGGAACCAGACAGCCCGAGCTACAGCTGAAGCTCTCTTTAACAACTTCGTTGTCCACTACGGATTTCCGAAGAGGCTTCACTCCGACCAAGGTGCGAACTTTGAAAGCAAAGTTATCCAGGAGCTTTGCAGTGTCGCCAGTATAGAGAAGTCCCGCACCACTCCCTACCATCCCATGGGCAACGGAATGACAGAACGGTTCAACCGCACGCTGTTGTCCATGCTTGGAACCCTGGAACCGGAGAAGAAGACTCACTGGCACAAGCACGTGGCATCGCTGGTTCATGCGTACAACTGCACCAGGCATGACAGCACCGGCTTTTCCCCGTACTACCTGATGTTCGGACGCCAGCCATGCCTGCCAGTTGATCTCGTATTTGGCCTGAACCGAACACCCGATTCCGGGGACCAGACTGTTTATGCTCAGGAACTGAAGAAAAGATTGCAAGCGGCGTACAGAATCGCCACGAAAGCAGCCGACGATGCACGCCGAAGACAGAAGACTTCCTACGACCTGAGAACTAGAGGTGCAGTTCTTCAGGACGGTGACCGAGTGCTTGTCCGCATCCTGGCCTTTGACGGCAAGCACAAACTCGCCGATCGTTGGCAAGAAGAGGTTTACATCGTCGAGAAGCAACCCAACCCAGACATCCCTGTGTATGTTGTGGCACAGGAGAGTGACAGGAAGACCAGAAAAACACTCCACCGGAACCATCTTCTGCCCATTGGAAGTGTTCCTACAGAGAGTCGAGACCTGCCTGTCGACTCCGTAGCAGAGCCAAACCAACAGAGAAGACCACCACCTGTACCCCCGAGGAAGAAGAAACAGTTGGAGGAAGTTGTACGAACTCCCTCCCGAGAGGACCCAGTTCCAGCGGCAAACTGCAGTGACGATGATGAAGAAGTGCTGCAGATTGGCATCATCGACAAGACCGCTGCTGGACCCAGAGTTGAGGAGGAGCAAACGGTGACACTCACCGTGGAAGTTGAAGGGGCCCAGCAGTCGGAGGAAGACGCAGACTTGCAGACACAGGATGACGATCCAGCGGTGTCTGTGGCTGCCAGTGACATGGAACCCGATGGTGACGACCGTCAACCCTTGGACAGTGATGGGGAAGGGAACCATGCCACTGAAGAAGAACGTGAAGTCGTTCAAGAACAACAAGAACGACAGGAGCCAAGAAGATCTGGCCGAGACCGACGTCAGCCCGATCGGCTGATGTATGGGCAGTTTGCCATGACCGACCAAACCCGTGGGTCACGTGAGCAAAGTGACTTCTTAGAACAGAGACTTGCTTTGTTGGCACAACTTGTCACTAGTGGAACTATGTCGATGAATCCCAACAGTTTATTGGCAAAAGCTGTGGAATCCGTTATTCCTCGCTAAGCTCTTGTACATAACACCAGACATTGTCATTTGAATTTTGTAAACTTTTTTTTTTTTCGCATAAAATATGTCATTTTTCTCTCCTAAAGTATTTCTGAATTAAATGTTGAGGACAACATTTTTGCAAGGAGGGGTGTATGTAATAGAGTGACTGTTTATGATACATTTTGTTGTGCAATTCCTATTAAACATATTAAAGATTGATCTATACGTACCTTTTTATATTACATTTCTTTATCCCTATTTTATCAGACATGGTTATAATTACTTTTTCTGTATAATTATATTAGTGATTAGTTTTCATTATTAAATACGGAAAATACGTGGTTTAAAATATTATTCTTAGTTTTGATTGGCTGAACTAGTCGGATATGGAAAATCATATTGACTGATTTCATTTATAATAATTTAATAAGTTTCTGTATTTTTCATAATTGTAAAGCAGATTATTTTTCATGAACATAATTCTGATTTTGGAAATATTATCAGAGGAAGTTGTCAGTCTTTTCGTAGCCTTAGTGCTCGCAGCATCTCAGTCAGTCAGCCAGTCAGTTTTGTCAGCCTGTGTGTATCATAGGGTGTGATAGTTTTGAATTTATTTATTGTTACCTTTTTCAAGTTCAAGTTTGTTATATTCTTTGGACCTGTTTCACACTGAATCGGTACGTTGAATATTTATTTTCTTGTTTTTGAATATTGCATTGATTGTGAACTTTGCATTTATTTTCTGGTTTTATATTTATATCACGTTTGTAAATATATTTCTATATCTTTTGGTGAACTCGACTTGCTTCGAAATACATTTTCGGAAATATGTAGTGATTTGAAGAAAATGATTTTCATAAGTTATCATTATTCTAAATTGTAATGTATTAATTCTTTTTTGTATACGATTTATCATGTTTGATATATTATAGATAATTTATTATCGTTGTTGATAATGATGATGATGATGATGTATTTTCATCATGTAGTAAAACGTCGAGTTTATTCATTAAGCCATTTTTTATTATAACCTTCCAACGTTTAGCCCATTTAATTATTTTCTTTTTGTACATTTTGCATATAACTTATAATTGTGAACTCTAATTTTGAGTCACCGGAAGTGACCCCGGAAGTGACCTACCGGATGTTTTGATTATTACATTATATAAACATCATGTATATTTATAGTTTTCATATATTGTTTACAATTGATTATGTTTAATATTTTGTTTACTACTTTTATAAACATTTAAAGATTATACATACCTATATTTATGAGGCCCATTATTTGTTTTCAGGGTCGACTCTTTCACTATCTGGACTCTTTCACTATCTGGACTCTTTCACTATCTGGACTCTTTCACTAAGCAATAAATTCCTTGCCGAACTTTAACCACACGCCTGGTCTTCGTGGACATATGAAACCCACTTGTGTGTGTGAATGACATTTTCTTTCTACCACCACACCCACACACCCAGTTTACATTATTACATGCATATCCATACATATACGCATATACATATATTGTGGGAGTGTATACATTGTTAATACAACAAGAACCCTTCATACCTCCCTTCACTGCACACCCACCACACACTCCTATTATCCATTTATTTAGTTATTTCTTTAGTGATTTATCTATGTTACTAGTATTGTTGTTGTTGTTTTGTTTTTTTTCTCTGATGTGTAATATAATATTACATCGGCCTCAACACACACTGGATTGCTTCATCCATCACCATACATTCTGGGGGGTAGGGCGGGCCATCCTCATCTCTCTATTGAGTGGATCCTCGAGAGGATGATGACGATGATGATGATGCAGAGCTCCCAGACCTTTGATTCAGTCTGTTAATGGCATTTGGAACAAATGAGAGTTTGTATTTTACCTTGCGGCAAAGGGGTACTCTGAACCTCCTGCCTGACGGAAGCGGCTTAAACTCCACATGAAGTGGATGAGATGGATCTGCAGAGATCGCATGTGCCTTTCGGAGTATTGCCTTCTCTGTGATCTCTGTTATGGAAGGTACGGGGAAATTGATAATCTTAGACGCGGTTTTAGAGACTTTGAGAAGCTTGTTTTTCTCAGAGACACACAAGGAGGGAAAAAAGATCATACCGCAATATATGAGAAGGGGCTCAACAATGCTACGATAGAGATTCAACAGAAGTTTGGGGGCAACATCAAAGGACCGCAGTCTCCTCAGCACATACAACCTCTGCTGACTCCTCTTTTGCGTGTCAGCCACATGCTCCTTGAATGAGAGCTGGGAGTCCAGGGTGAGGCCAAGGTACCGCATCGACTGCACCACCTCTACCGACTCTTGGCTTATGGTCAGGGGGGCAACAGGCGCTGCATCTCTCCGAGGATCCACAACCAGCTCTTTGGTTTTGGTAACATTGAGTTCCAGGTTGTGCTCCGTACACCACTCAGCAAACCTGTTCACTTCTTCCTTATACCTGTGTTCTGACTCTGCGTCAGAAATCAAGCCCAGAACCGCAGAGTCATCTGCAAATTTTACGCAAGAACAGTTTTCCTCACTGCACCTGCAGTCATTCGTATAAGTTATGTACAAAAGAGGGCTCAGTACACAGCCTTGGGGCGCTCCAGTATTTGTTACTAGTTCTGGAGAGACTGCGTCTGCTACTCTGACCCGCTGACGCCTGTTGGACAAGAAGTTCAACACCCAACGGACAATGGAAGAGGGGACATTCAGCTGCTGGAGCTTCCCAACCAGGATGTGACGCTGCATCGTGTTAAATGCTGAGGAGAAATCGGCGAAGAGGATTCGTGCGTAGTTGCCTGGAGTCTCCAAATGTTTCAATATTTTGTGCAAGAGTGTGGCAATGGCATCTTCGACACCTCGGCCGGGGCGATATGCAAATTGAAGGGGGTCAAGTTTATGCTGGACAAATGGTAAAAGATTCCGGAGGACTATTTTCTCCAAACATTTCATAGGAAGTGGTGTTAAAGCAACTGGGCGGTAGTCTTTCATCTGTGTGGGTTTGGACTTTTTGGGGATGGGGACAATAAGGGAGGATTTCCATAAGATGGGAATCGTACCAGAGTCCACCGACTTCTGAAAGAGGGGAAGGAAAGCGGGGGCCAAAGAATCAGCACAAGTAGTGAGAAGCTTTGCAGATATACCATCCAGGCCTGCAGCTTTCTTCGAATTTACTTTTCTGAACTGGGCTCGAACTTCCTCCTCTGTGATGCTCACTGCGCCCTCCACCACAGCACCTTGGCTCATAAGTCGAGAACACTCCACTGAGAAGTCCTTCGTGTCAAATCTGTTGTAGAAGTTGTTTAAGTCAGTGGCAAAGGACAGAGGGTCAGACACACTGGGGAGAGCAGAACCTGGTGAGTTGGAGTCATTATTCATCATGATTTTGAGGTGTTGAAATGCTGCTCTCGTGTCCATACAGCTAAATTCATCTTCCACCTTTTGCTTAAATCTGCGCTTTGCCTGCCTGATAGCAGACCTCACCTCATTATTCAAGCTTTTTACCTTCATCAGATCACCCTCGGAGAAAGCAGCTCTCTTTTTTTTCAAAAGGTTGTAGATGCCTGCAGTAAACCAGGGTTTAGTGTTCGAAAATATTTTTTTGCTGCAAGGTGGGATTATAGAATCCTGGCAGAATTTAATGTATTCTGTGATAACTTCGAGGTTGGTATTAATGTCGGCCATAGGATCATACAAGATACTCCACTCAGTGCAGTCCAAGCAACCCCTTAAGGAATCCACTGCATCCGCAGACCATTTGCGTACTGTTATGAGTCGTGGCTTTTCACGCCGAATAAGCTGTTTGTACTTCGGCATCAGGTGAATTGTGTTGTGATCTGAGCGACCAAGGTGAGGGAGTGGAACACAAGAGTAGGCATTGGGAATTGAACCATAACATAGGTCTATGGTTTTGTTGCACCTTGTTGCACAAGTCACATATTGCTGTAGTGACGGCATTTCGCTGTCTAGTCTACAGGCGTTAAAATCCCCCATAACGAGAACAGGGGCATCTGGATATTTGAGCTGGAGGGAGGCCACTGATGCAGCGATGTTGTTGGCTACAGTCTTAGTCTTTTCAGAGAGCGCATAAAGCAGGGGCGGACGAGGGGGGGGGTTTCCGGGGTTTCCGGAAACCCCCCCCAGCCCAAAAAAAAAAAAACAAAGGAAAAAAAGAAGAAGAAGAAGGAGAGAGAGAAAGAGAGAGAAAAAAAATCACTTTAATATATATATATATATAATTATTAAAAAAAAATAAAATAAATTAAAATAAATAAATAAATAAATAAATTATATATATTATATATTTATTTATTTATTTATTTATTTATTTATTTATTTATTTCATTTTATTTTATTTTTTTGGGTACGAGTATTTGACTTTTCCCACAATATGCAAGCCCTCGCAATCTTCTCCCTAAAAAACTTCAATCATTGCAATCATTCTAAACAATCTCCAGACAAACACCGTCTGTCGTGCTCCACAAAGAGCAAAGCTGATATTTCCCGTCTTCGTCGACATTCTATTTATTTATTTATTTATTTATTTATTTTTAGTTTTAGTTTTTGTTTATTTTTTAGGAGGGGGGGGGGTGGGGGGCGCCACGAGCGGAAGAAATGAAAAGAAAGAAAACGATATTCCTAATGGATAATATAATGGATTACGACAGGAGTGCCCAATACGTCGATCGCGATCGATCGGTCCATCGTGAAGGCAGTGTGACTCAGATCGCTAGCATTAAAAAAAATTGACGTCAGCCAATTATATGACTATATATATGTTTTGCATTTTGGTGGTAGGTAGATCATTTTGGCTTGGTCAATTTAAAAGTACCTCGCATGCTGAAAAAGTCATAGTGTGGGCAACCCAGCGCTTCAAACTGCCGCGAACGCCGTCATTGAAGCCCTCCGATTCGAAAGGTGTGGCAAAGCTCAGTACATATTTTGGGAGCAAAGGAGGTAATTATTATTTTGAAAATGTAATCTTAAAAGTAAATAACATATCATATCCTATCGTGTCCTATCCCATAACTCGGAGGTCGAAGGGGCACCACAGATGATCGTTTACCCAACGTACTCGATCTTTCCCTGTCCTCAGCAACCCTGATTGTTTCGCTCAGTGTCAAACCAGTCCAGTCTCGAATGTTGTCATCCCACCTCTTTTTCGGTCTCCCTCTTCTTCTACCTCCTTGCACTGTGCCTTGCAGGATGGTCTTTGCAAGACCTGATGATCTGGTGACATGGCCATACCATCGGAGTTTCCGTTTTTTCACCATTGTGAGCACGTCATCGTGTTGTCCAATGGCTTGTGTGATGGTCTGTCGGACTTCGTCGTTGGTGATGTTCTGGGTATAGGAAATGCCCAGAAGTCTTCTGAAGCACCTCATCTCCATGCTTTGTATTCTTCGTTGGAGATCTGCTGTGAGGGTCCATGTTTCGCAAGCATATAGGAAGATGGAGATGACAAGGGAGCGCAGCAGCCTTACCTTGGAATGTAGACTGATGGCCCTGTCTTTCCAAAATTGTCTTCAACCTCGCCAGGGTAGCAGTTGTTCGTGCGATCCTGGAGAGGACTTCCTGTCGGGACCCATTGTCTGATGCAATGGCTCCTAAATATTTGAAGCTATGCACTGTGTTGAGGGATTGGCCTTAGACTTTGATGTCGGTGTTGGTGCCATGGGTGTTGTTGGTCATCATTTTGGTCTTCTCTGCACTTATTTCCATTCCATAAGCTCTGGAAGTGGTGTCAAGCCTCTGTACCAGCTGTTCAAGTTCTTGTTCTTCTCCAGCCAATCCATCGATGTCATCCGCAAAACGAAGGATGGAGATTGCTCTTCCCCCTATGCTGACTGTGCCTTCGTGGTCTGCAAGGGCATCTCACATGATGCGCTCTAGGAAGATGTTGAAGAGTGTTGGAGAGAGTAGGCATCCCTGAAACACACCGATTGTTGTTCTGAACCAGTTTCCGATGGTGCTGTTGTGGAGGACTGCACTGGTAGCGTTGTCATACAGGCTTTTGATGACTTCAACAATTTTAGGGCTGATGCTGTACACTCTCATGGTTGCCCACAGAGCTGCATGCCAGACTCGGTCAAACGCCTTTTTGATGTCTACGAACACATGATATAGATGTTGGTGCTGTAGGTATTTCTCGCAGATTATTCTGAGGTTGAAAATCTGTTCAGTGGTACTTCGCGCTGCCCTAAATCCTGCTTGCTCTTCGGCTATGATTTTTTCAGCTTGGGGTTTCAACCTGTTGAGTATTATATTTCAGGAGGACCTTGCTGGGATGGCTGATGAGGCTGATGGTGCGGTAATTTTCACATTCCTGAAGGTTACCTTTTTTGGAAAGAGTGATGACAAGTGATGTCCATGGCGAAGGCCACTCCCCACTCTGCCACATCTTGTTATATATAATGGTGAGTGCGTCGATCATCGCTTCTCCTCCTGCTTGAAGCAGTTCCGCGGGTATGTTGTCCACTTCCGCTGACTTCCCCTTCTTCAGCGATTGCACTGCTGCCTCAACCTCTTCTCGGAGAATTGGGAGGATTTCTTCTTCTTCTCTGTTCTCTGGACATGCTAGAACTAATGGGCCTCCGTTTGGTTTGTGGTTGTAAAGGTCAGAGCAGTACTCTGTCCATCTGTCCAAGACTTGTTGTTCTTCTGTAAGGCATAAGCCACTTGCTTTGGATCGTGGAGACCTTGGGCTGTTTAACACTTGTCAGCGGCTTCACAGTCTGGTAGGCCTTCTTGCTGTTGTTTTTGTTCAGACTGTTATCTATTTCCTGGCATTGAGCTTCTGTCCAGTTCTCCTTTGCTGTGCGCATGCCTTTTCGGATGTCATTGTTGATTTTTCGGTAGGCATCAGCTCCCTGTCAGGTGTTCCTTTTCTTTTTCATCTCTTCGTTTATCACACAGGTCCAAAAGTTCAGGTGTGATCCACAGCTTCTTCTTTGACCGGTGCTTTCCAAGTATTTCCGTGGAGGCATCTGTCACAGCTAAGTTGAAGGTGGTGGTCATGGTGTTAACATCTACTTCACCAGCTCTTAAAATGAGCAGTATTGCAAATTTCCCTCCAATTGTGGCCTAAAATATTTCTGTCACCTCCGGGTCTTGCAGTTTGTCCAGGTCGAACTTTAGTCTAGTGCACTTTGCTGTGTTTACTCTCTTCAAGTGAGGTCGGAAAGACATCATCACAAGATTGTGGTCACTTCCGATGTCTGCTCGAAAAGTGCGTGTCCTGCCAATGTTGATGCTTGATCTGAAGCGTTTCTTGACCATCATTAACATTTACCGAGTAAGTCCCTTTAATAGACTTTTGGAACCCCCCCCCCCCCCCCCAAAACCTAACTGATCCGCCCCTGTAAAGTGGCACGTATGCAACACAAACTATAATCTTAGAGAACTCCCTCGGTAAATAGAAAGGACGCAGTGATACACACAACAAGTCATAATTTGGTGTTGAGGTGGTCTCATGAACGGTATAGTCAGTACACCATCTATTATTGACGTAGAGACAGACTCCTCCTCCGCCATCCCGGCCGGAAAGTGCTCTAGATCTGTCACCCCTTACCACAGAGAATCCATCAATGGCCACTTCATCGTCCGTTACTTCTTTATTCAGCCACGTCTCTGAAAAAATCATCAGACAAGCTTCACGGAACACGCTGTCAAATCTGCAGAGTACTCGTAATTCATCCATTTTGTTTTTCAAGGATCGAACGTTTGCAGTTACAATAGAAGGCAGTGGGGGTCTTGTGTAACGTCTCCTCAATGTGGCAAGAGCACCGCCCTTTCTTCCCCTCTTCCTGCGTAAGATAGTGTTAGGTCTATAATCTTTCAAATCTGTGTTGATTCGGTTGCTAATGTACAAGGATTTCCCACCTTCTTTCATTCGATCGCGCATGGCGATCAGTTCATCACGGCTGTATGTAAACAGACGGCCATCTTTGTTGCTACCGCAGTTGCTCGCAGTCGTGTCGACGTTCGATCCGCTCATACTGGACAGCATACACAGTCAAAACATCAACCACTTCACTCTCAAAGTTCTTATAAATAACGCTGACAAAAAGATAACTTGAAAGAACTTTAAAAAAAAATAGCATCAAGATTTAATATACCATTAAAAAAAACTCGTGTATTACTATCCTATCCTATCCTGTCCCATAACCCGAAGGTCGTAGGGGCACCACAGATGATCGCTTAACCAGCATACTCCATCTTTCTCTGTCCTCAGCAGCCCTCATGGCTTCGCTCAGTGTCAAACCAGTCCATTCTCGAATGTTGTCCTCCCACCTCTTTTTCGGTCTCCCCCTTCTTCTACCTCCTTGCACTGTGCCTTGCAGAATGGTCTTTGCAAGGCCTGATGATCTGGTGACGTGGCCATACCATCGGAGTTTCCGTTTGTTCACCACTGTGAGCAGGTCATCGTGTTGTCCAATGGCTTGTGTGATGGTCTGTCGGACTTCAACGTTGGTGATGTGTTGGGTATAGGAAATGCACAGAAGTCTTCTGTAGCACCTCATCTCCATGCTTTGTATTCTTCGTTGGAGATCTGCTGTGAGGGTCCATGCTTCGCAAGCATATAGGAAGATGGAGATGACCAGAGAGCGCAGCAGTCTTACTTTGGAATGTAGACTGATGGTTCTGTCTTTCCAAATGGGCTTCAACCTTGTCAGGGCAGCAGTTGTTTGTGCGATCCTGGAGAGGACTTCCTGTCGAGACCCATTGTCTGACACAATGGCTCCTAAATATTTGAAGCTGTGCACTGTGTTGAGGGATTGGCCTTGTACTTTGATGTCCGTGTTGATGCCATTGGTGTTGTTGGTCATCATTTTGGTCTTCTCCGCACTTATTTCCATTCCATAAGCTCTGGAGGTGGTGTCAAGCCTCTGTACAAGCTGTTCAAGTTCTTGTTCCTCTCCAGCCAATCCATCAATATCATCCGCAAAACGAAGATTGGAGATTGCTCTGCCCCCTATACTGACTGTGCCTTCGTGATCTGCAAGAGCATCTGACATGATGCGCTCTAGGAAGATGTTGAAGAGTGTTGGAGAGAGTAGGCATCCTTGACGCACACCGATTGTTGTTCTGAACCAGTTCCCGATGACGCTGTTATGGAGGACTGCACTGGTAGCCTTGTCATACAGGCTTTTGATGACTTCTATAATTTTATGGCTGATGTTGTACACTTTCATGGTTGCCCATAGAGCTGCATGCCAGACTCGGTCAAATGCCTTCTTGAAGTCTATGAACACATGATATAGATGTTGTTGGTGCTGTAGGTATTTCTCACAGATTATTCTGAGGTTGAAAATCTGTTCAGTGGTACTTCGCCCTGCCATGAATCCTGCTTGTTCTTCAGCTATGATTTGTTCAGCTTGTGGTTTCAACCTGTTGAGTATTATTTTCAGGAGGACCTTGCTGGGATGGCTGATGAGGCTGATGGTGCGGTAATTTTCACACTCCTGAAGGTTACCTTTTTTGGGAAGAGTGATGACAAGCGACTGGGTCCATGGTGTAGGCCATTCCCCACTCTGCCAGATCTTGTTGCAGATAATGGTGAGAGCATCAGTCATCGCTTCTCCTCCTGCTTGTAGCAGTTCCGCTGGTATGTTGTCCACTCCCGCTGACTTCCCTTTCTTCAGCGATTGCACTGCTGCCTCAACTTCTTCCCGGAGAATTGGGAGGATTTCTTCTTCTTCTCTGCTCTCGGGACATGCTAGAACTGATGGGTCTCCATTTGGTGTATGGTTGTAAAGGTCAGAGCAGTACTCTGTCCATCTGTCCAAGACTTCTTGTTCTTCTGTAAGGCAAATGCCAGACTTGCTTTGGATAGTGGAGACTTTGGGCTGTTTAACACTTGTCAGCCGCTTCACAGTCTGGTAGGCCTTCTTGCGGTTGTTCTTGTTCAGATTGTTCTCTATTTCCTGGCATTGATCTTCTATCCAGTTCTCCTTTGCTGTGCGCATGCCTTTTCGGATGTCATTGTTGATTTTTCGGTAGACATCAGCTCCCTGTGAGGTGTTCTTTTTCTTTTTTAACTCTCTTCGTTTATCACACAGATCCAAAAGTTCAGGTGTGATCCACGGCTTCTTCTTTGGTCGGTGCTTGCCAAGGATCTCAGTGGCGGCATCTGTTACAGCTGAGTTGAAGGTATTGGTCATGGTGTTGACATCTACTTCGCCTGCCCCCAAAATAAGCAGTGGTGCAAATTTCCCTCCAATTGTGGCCTGAAATATTTTTGCCACCTCCGGGTCTTGCAGTTTGTCCAGGTCGAACTTCAGCCTAGTGCACTTTGCTGTATTTACTCTCTTCAAATGGAGCCGGAAAGACATCATCACGAGATCGTGGTCACTTCCAATTTCTGCTCCTGGAAAAGTGCGTGTCCTGCCAATGTTGATGCTTGATCTGAAGCGTTTCTTGACCATGATGTAGTCGATCTGGTTGTGATGTTCCCCGCCGGGACTGTGCCATGTCCATCGTCTGGATTTTTTGTGGAGACCAAGCGTGTTTGCCAGTACCAGATTGTTGTATCTGGCAAACTCCAATAGCCTCAGACCCCCTGTCATTTGTCTCGTTGTTGCAGTGGGGTCCGCATGTGTCTCCCCAGTTGTGGTGCGCATCTTGGCCAACCTTGGCATTCCAGTCGCCTTGCACTATGACTATGTCCTTCTTCGGCACTTGGTCAAGGACCGCCTGTATATTTTCATAAAAATCCTCCACTTCGCTGTCTTCATAGTCTGATGTTGGGGCATAGGCCTGGATGATGGTAATGTTGAAAGGGGTTGCTCTCAGACGGATGGTAATGAGTCTACTGGAGACTGGGCGGCAACACATGACAGTGGCTAGAATGTTCTTGTGGACCAAGAATCCAACGCCGTGTTCGTGCCTGTCATCTCTACCGCTGAAATAGAGCTTGTGGCCTTTGTCAGTCGTTGTTTCACCTAGTCCTTTCCAGCGCAGTTCGCTGATACCTAGAACGTTCCATCGATAGTGGTCCAGCTCGTGGGCCAGTTCTTCTAATTTTCCTTCCGCAGTTAGGGTCCTGACATTCCAACAAATTCAAAAAACAAAACAAAAGCACAATCACCATTACTGGTACAACTACAATACTACTACAATAAATGGCTAGAAACATTAAAAGCAAATCTTATTAGGAGACAATAACAATGAAACAATCTTAAGAGGTTCAATTAGTTAAAAGCAAATTACACAACAACAACAGTTTTACATATTTAGGAAACAAATTAATCAATATGAAGCAATACATTTGATTTTTACATGCACATTTATGATATACATTATAACATGAATTTTACATTTACAATTATAATACAGTTTATAATTGTAAAAAAAAACACTTAATATATACGTTATCAAATTAAGGCTGTGACATAATTACCAACTTAGCATTAATAATATCGGTTTTATTTGATTTGATTAAATAAATGATAGCGTAATTTTGTTTTCAAACCGCCGACTGTTGTCTGTTGTTGGATTTGTGTTGGGAGAAGGTTCCAAATTGAAAAGAGAGACAAAGAGAGAGAGAGAGGGAGAGAGAGAGAGAGAGAGAGAGAGAGAGACAAAGAGAGAGAGAGAGAGAGAGAGAGAGAGAGAGAGAGAGAGAGAGAGAGAGACATTTGACATTTGGACATGCCAAAGACATGTCAATTTATTGTTTAGGCCTATGCCCCTAACAATGGGGTCCGCTGTATATTCACAATAAATGAAATCATACAAGGTAAAGAAAATATTTCATCATGAAAGGAAAATTTCACGCTGTTTAAACGCTTTATATAAAAACACACATAAATGTCTTACTGTCCTATTATTTGTTGATGATAATAAAATAGATAAATGAAAAGAGCTAGGGTTTCTATAAAATTTAGCAGCGATAAACATTTTTCTTAACTCTTCGTACAATGGACAGCAAAACATAAAGTGTAATTCATTTTCTTCTCATATGTTGCACACAGGACATGTAAGGTCTCTTGGTGTGTGCTGTTTATATCTAAAATGATGAACTGCTAAATCTGACACACCAAAACGAAACTTTGTCATAATAAATGTTAAATGTTTATCTATGTCTAATTTCAGATACAGAGGAACACTGTGCAAAGAATCACAAAATGTCCTATACATACAAAAACATTCACTGTTATTTACATGTTCATCCCAGCTTTGCCCTCTACAATCAATCATCCGCTGTTTAAGAACACGCAAAAAGTCTTTCTTTTCTCTCACACATTGATTCAGCCACACAAAACTAAAACCATACTGATACAAACACAAGCGTACATTAGTCACCCATGTAGATTTACCTAGATCTATCATCCAAATTACGTAACATTACATACGCTTTTTTGGGCAATCTATTATCCTCCATTTCTAACAACTTAAACCAATATCGAATGCAACTTATAATAGAGTTAATAGTAATTGGATGCCTGTTTAATTCGTTATAAACAAGATCATTAGGCGTTCGTAAATCTACAGACAAAAGTTTTTTCAACGCATATAAATGTACCTTTTCACAAGAGAGAGAGAGAGAGAGAGAGAGAGAGAGAGAGAGAGAGAGAGAGAGAGAGAGAGAGAGAGAGAGAGAGAGAGAGAGAGAGAGACAGAGACAGAGACAGAGACAGAGAGAGAGAAGATAACAATTGTATTTTACAAGGGTAAGAAAAACGCTGGATGCGCTTTTTGCATCTTGCCCTTGGGGTTTTAACAATAACTGTTAAATAAACTCAATTTTATAACATTCACATCATGGTTCACTCTAGCAGTAAAATTTTGTCTGTTGTATTGTTTTTTCTGAAAGTGAGTGCTTCTTTTAGCCTTTGGGAAGCAGTAATAATCTCAGTGAAAATATTAAGGGTTATGAGCCACACCGTTTCTTCGTTCAAAGTGTATCGGAGTAAGAAAACAGTAACATACAACTTTGTATATTTTTCAAGAACTACACATTCATATACTTTATTCTGAGACATTTTGAAAATTCAGTCTATATATTTACTTTTAGAAAATGAATACTTTCCTATACCTGTGAAAAGTTTCTGGGTGCCAAGAACACAAAAAAAAAAAAAAAAAAAAAACGTTAGGCCTGTCAATTTCTGCGTGATCTAAAAAGTACATTTCTTTTCATCTCGTACTTTGCACAAGGGTTAAGAAGAAGTGTGCCAATAAATCAAGTGCGTCTGTCTACAAACACCTAAATGACATCAACACTTCGGCAAACAATAAATCTTTTTTTTTTTTTTTCAGTTTATAGTCCCCTCTCTTCCCGATAAGGATTTTCAGACAGGAGACTACACGTAGTTTCCGCGAATTTATGTGATTTGTGATGTTTTCGTACTTGGACTTCGTTATTATTATTATTATTTTTATTTTTTTTTTTGGGGGGGGGGGGGAGAACGCTTTATTGTTCCTTTTTATTGGAAAATTCTGGGCCGCCTCCCCCGGGGAAGGCGAAATTGGTGTCTGGAATAAGTTAGTTAGTCCAGCGAACTGTAAAGAGCCGAATCAGGACAAAAACTTTGTTGAAAGAGGACTCACCCCTGATCCATACAAAAGATTAGTTGAAACAACCCTAATGGTAATACTAAAGTCAGATCAACAGCCAGTCACTATACAATAAAGGCCTCCCATGCATGGGACGCTGAGGCTGCACTTTAATTTATCGAACCCCCGTTTCCTATCCTATGAACCCCCGTTTACAAAATCAAAATAGAATATAAACATCATTATAAAATATTAACAAAACACATAAATATAAAATGCCTACATTGCTTAATAAAAGCATAAAACGTCCAATATCCCCAAGTTGACCCAACAGACCCCCATACAGAAATGAGGAGTTTTTGGAGAGTTTCAAGAAAATATGTAGGTGACTGGTCTAGGTAAGACAATAGATTGATAGAACAGATTAGGAACGAAAAAAACCAACAAATGAGAACGACAGAAACAGTGGTAATTTAAAGCACTAAATTTCCACAAAGTGGGAATACTATTTATACAGAAAACCCCGGCACCCCAACGGGGCCGTCTGGAATAAGAAGATACATTCGGTGTAAACGAAGCTACGTTGTAACCGTGTTCGTTGTACCCATAAAGTTTTAAGTAATAAATATTAGAACTCTGGCAGGGAATTTGTTGTCCTTGGGTAAAAGCGTTGTTCGTTGTACGCGTTTTTGGCTGCCTGCAGTTTTTTTAACGCACATCTTATCATAATCATCAATATAACAAGCAAGTTCACAGAGAAAGAGAGAGAGAGAGAGAGAGAGAGAGAGAGAGAGAGAGAGAGAGAGAGAGAGAGAGAGAGAGAGAGAGAGAGAGAGAGAGAGATTTGACATTGACATTTGGACATCGTCCTTTTACTTCCCAAAAAATATTACATACATACATTTCACACAATCTTCGGGCCACCAGCCCATAGAAAGGTAGAGTTGCGGATCACGTGATTCATAAGTATTGCATAGTTATGTAAACTTAATATAATTTCATTTAAATTTATGATGAAGTAACATGCTCGTAGAATTCTGTTCGTAATTTTAGGGCATGGAACATAAACAAACCAATTCTCCACAGATGAAATTTTGTTCCGTATTTTAGTAGATGGACACATGATTGAACATGGAAAGTTATATACTTAGCTCTTAAATCATTGTATAATGTACATGCAGTTAGGAAAATGATCTTCGTCTTCTGGTACTTTGCAACATTTACACATAATATCTCCTGTTGTATCAAAAGTCAGTCTAAAAAATGAAGCTCTCACAGGCAAAACACCAAGCCGTAGCTTAATCAGACAATCTCTAAAACATTTTACATGAACGCTTTCCAAGTACGCTTCTGTTTCAAAAACATTCTTGAATATTCGATATCGTTGGTACGTGTCTTTTATCAAAACTGAACTGTCCCATTCCTGGATATAAACATCTTTCATCCTTTGTTTTAGCACAGCAATAAAGGTGTTTTCACAACCCACTCCCTGCTGTAACCATGCGTAACCAAAGCCCAGAGTGAACAAAGTATTTTCCAACCTCGTCACCCAACATTTCTTTCCCTTCTCATGTAGGTTGAAGAGCATAGTATAGGACTGCCTTGGTAATCTAAATGAATCTAACTTCAGAAGTTTAAGCCAATAACGTATGCATCGCACAGCACTGTTTATATATAATGGATATCTCCCTGTTTCTCCATACACAAGTTTATTTGGGACACCTATTGGAATATTCAAAAAAACGTTTACAAGCAAAAGTATGGACCTTTTCAATGTTGTCTAGTCTGTGGAGACCCCAAACCTCAATACTGGCTGAACTTGGGTATCAAAAATTTTAAAGTAGCAGTTTCTGGAGATATCTCTTACTTTGGAGATCGTTTTCACGCATTCAAAACAAGCTTTTCTTCCCTTTAACGCTAGTGCTTGTACACCTTTACTGATGCTCATTTTTGTCGTGAACATAAAACCTAGGTAATTGTATTCATTTACAACTTCCAATTTGTTCCCATCTAAATTCCAATTCTCATATTTTCCTAGGAAACCCCCTTTACGAAAAACAATGACCTTCGTTTTATCAGTGTTAATACTCAAAAATAATCTTTTACATGCATCATTCAGATAATTGATTTGGTTCTGCAACCCTCTGGGGGTAATAGACAAAAGAACAATGTCATCTGCAAATAACAACAAAAATAGGTCAATCAAATTTGGCAGTATTTGTATGCCATGCATACCTTCATTATCTACAGCTGTTGCAACCTCGTTAATGAACAAAGAAAAAAATTTCCGGGCTCAAAATGCCACCTTGTCTCAAGCCTACTGGACATTAAAAAAATTATGTGAGTCTGTCTTCGACTCTGACACATGACAACACTTTCTTGTAAATGGACATAATCGCCTTAATGTATTTTCCATCGATATTATTTTTGTGTAGCAGTACTTCAAACAGAGGTTGATGCTGTACAGAGTCGAATGCTTTCTTTAGGTCCACGAAACAGGCGTATAATTTGCCACCTCTTTTGGATAAACATTTTTCAACAATTGCATTTAAGGTAAAAATGTGGTCTGTAGTTGAGTAACCCTTTCTAAATCCTGCCTGTGTTTCTGTTAACTTATTATGCTCTTCTACCCAATTGACAAGTCTTCTGTTCAGCACCGAGGTGTAGCATTAATTTTACTTATTAAGCTTAATAAAGACACCCCCCTGTAGTTATCCGTTATCTTAATATCTCCCTTTTTTAAAGATCGTTCGTTTCGTTTATTAGATTATAGTCCCCGGACACTTGCGCATATATGGGACCTGACTAAAAATGCAAGTTAAAATTGTTAAAACATGGCTTACATACATCATTCATACAACGACAAAAAACATAAATTACTAAAAACGCTTATATAGCAAAAAGGACGCTAAAACGCTTATATAGCATATAAATAGGAGGGAAGAGTGGATATAACCACAAGAATCCCTGGAAGCATGATTAAAACATTAAAAGGAGCGATGAAAAATCGTAGCTAAAATTACCCCGTGTGTGAGTAAGATAATAAAAGGAGGTCCTAAGACCAACATGTTCATAATATGTACGCAATAACTGGAGGAGGCTCAAAGGGCCCACACCACGCTAAGGAATAAAACCAACACCTTATGACAAAATTATCAATCTAATTAATTAAGCATACTGCGTATAATACAAGACAGGTGATCCGATGGCCACATGCCATTATAAGGTATGAGATTTAAAACATATATAAAACGATTAATTCTCCTGATGAGAGCTGCTATAGCCCAACATCACTACACAAACCATTATGTAACGATAGAAATTTTAAAAACCATAGTTGACAACTCAACCGTGGATAGTATACGTGAACCACGTACACCAATAAAATAGGTGACCAACACCCACAAAATCCATAAAATCTAATAAAATGATAGATCATGCAACAAAACGAAACCACCACTAAACGGGGTGTGTAAACAAAAGATTAAATGCTGAACAAAAACATAAAACGCAAGGCAGCAACATGAGAAAGGCCAGGCAAAAAAGATTGCGCATAACCAAGCAAAACTGATAGCGGTGGTAAAAAACCAAAATTGGCACTATAATAGCTTTAGCCCACTCGTCAGGGTAAGTCCCGCAATCAAACAACATATTAAACAGTTTCACTAGAAATAACACGGTTCTTTCCCCTGTCAGCTTCAACATCTCAGCTAGTACTTCATCAATGCCACACGCTTTGCCTGTTTTTAATTTCCTGACAGCTTCTTTTACTTCTTGCTCTGTTATAGGCTTGTTCAGTTCATAGCATACATCATTTTCTACATTTGGCGTGTCTTTAATCTGATTTATGAACGTCTCATCTTTATCTACTACTCTACTTCCATTAAAAAGTTTTTGAAAATGATCATACCATTTTGCATCTGTGATATCTCTGCAAGCTGTGTTCTTCCTTTTGCCCGTTATTTTCCTAACCTCCCTCCAAAACAGTTGTCCATTTTTTCCCAGTGATGCTAGATAATCTGCTTTATTATGTTCAAAGGATGTTTTTTTTTTTTTTGAGAGAGAGAGAGAGAGAGAGAGAGAGAGAGAGAGAGAGAGAGAGAGAGAGAGAGAGAGAGAGAGAGAGAGAGAGAGAGAGAGAAAACTACGAGCAGTAACTAAATAAAACAAAAGCGATCACTCTTTCAGAGCACTTTTTATTCCATCATAATTTTAGATAAAATGGAAATAAAAGGAATGGGGGTGCCGATGGGTGTTTGGGGCTAAAAGAACTAGATATAACAAAAACACATCGAAGAAGAAACTTAAAATACAATCGGAAACGAACTAAAAAGAGTACTTTCTTTTCTTGTCCTGACTCTTCTTTTGGATTCGGTCTATCGCAGAAATTCAACGCGGAAAATCCACAGGACACGTAATAATCCACAACGTGATACGTATGTCTAGGCATACAGCTACCGCATACCTGGCTTTTATTTCACTACAGTGTTGGCCTTCGGGTTAACAAGGATATCTTGCTCTCACTACAGCAAAGTTTTACCAAAGAGCTTAACGATAGAAAAGCTCTTTGGTTTTACATACAAAGTTAGCAAGAAAAGTGCAGCCAGCTAGCAAAGCGTGTGCCTTCTGTCGTCTGCAACGAATCTGTAGACAACCATGGACGGTGTAAGCAATAATGCAGAATAATGTGGCTGTTTGCTGATAACAAAGAACGGTAACATTCGTACAGTTTCCTGTTTCCTGATTATAGGATTGTGACACTCGAGGTAGGTTCACTGTCGTCTGCAACGAACGATTAGTAGTAGTACACTGTACAAAATATATTGTAGAAAATATATTGTAGATAAAACCGCATGTGTGGACTATGCAAGCAATAACTAACACGATTTTTATATTTTCGTAGGTAACAGCGAATAGATCTACATGTTATGGGCAAACGATCTATGTAGAAAAGGAAATTTTAGACCTTGATAATAATCATGATCTAGTCGAAATAAACAGGAAGTAGTAAAATCGTGCTTTACGTCCAAAGACACGACGTTGTGTATATTAGACCATTAACATTAAGCTAGGAGTAGGAGCATACAAACAATGCTAAAACTTATCTTTTAGTAAAATGGGTTTAAAAAATAGAAATACAAAAAAAAAGAAAAAAAAGAAAAGGAGGCTAAAGTTGTATTAGCGCAGATAGTACACAATACAACGTTAAGGATATATATTAATTATACATTCTGGTTGCTCTAAACATTACAAATATGCAGCCACCGAACTCCAATGCACCAGCCTGGCTGAACGGTACAAATGGCAGTAACTAAGGCGGGCAGGTTCGGAAACGCGACGGTACGGTATACCGGTGCGGGTGTCCAAGGTCCGGTTTACTGGGAAATCTCGACAACACATAACGCGACAGTGGGTGACATCTTGTCCGCCCAGAGAACGAGCCTAAAGCCCAAACACGTGGATAGGCAGCTGTTCTTGAAGAAGAACTTATAAGAACAGCAGCTTATCCACGTGTTTGAGCGTGATACCAGTCGCCAATCCTTCTGAACTCTTAAAGTTCATAAAGACCTTTCCCGTTGAATGTTTTTGTTTTATTTTGATTTTGTGGTTTAAAGTTTGCTGATGTTCTAAACAGTGATTTATCATTATTTGTTTTGAAGGCGTTCAAGCAATAATAAAGCTTCAGTTTCTATGGAAATGTGGTTCTTTGAAACTGTTTCGAAATGTATGACAATCTTTCTTTTGCGTCGGTCACTATTGTCAGTGCCATATCCCATTTGATTGTAACACTTAAAATCGCGATATACCGGTACGAAATACCTATACGACCTAAAAATAATGCAGTAATACCGGTACGACTTTGACCCACGGTACCCAGCTCTAGCAGTAACCCTGATCTGGCAGTCTGGGGCCCAGGCGCGCCATGGAGCATTCGATGCCGTGAGCAAGCATAGCGTCAACAAGAGATTTAAAATGTCTTTTGTTATTATTACATTTTAAAATCTATATATAGAAATTGCTTAGCCGGAAGTCCTTCTTCGCCTCTACTATAAAGTTTGTCCGGTATGGACGCTGATCTGGGCAGGTGCTGGGCGCTGCTGATCGGCCTGCTGTGTGCTCAAAACCAGCGAAATCGTTATAGCAGACATTTCCTTACCGAACGTTTAACCGTTTCTGAGATAAATAAATAAACAAAATGTCCACAAACTGTAATAGCCTCATTCCGCGCGCTTCCATTAAAAATCAAATTGAGGTTTCAGCATGTTTTCCCATATAGACCAAAAAATTGATGTTTTTTCTAGGAAGCCTTGATAGCTTACTTAGTAAAAGCATTCGCCTACCGTTCAGGGCGACCCAAGTTCAAATCTCACCAGGCCTTTTTTTTTTTTTACACTACAATATGGGTATTTTTCTTTTTAATTTAGGCTTTTTACCTTTAATTTATTATTATTTTTATTATTATTATTATTATTTATAAACTAATAATAATAATAATAAATTATTATTATTATTATTACTATTATTATTATTATTATTATCATTATTATTATTATTATTATTATTATATCTTATATCAAATTTTCTTTTAAAACCTTGGTGTTTTTTATGATTTCTATTTGTATTATTCTATATTCAATATTATTATTAGTATTAGTATTATTATTAGTATTATTAGTATTATTATTATTATTAGTAGTAGTAGTAGTAGTAGTAGTATTATTATTAGTAGTATTATTATTAGTATTATTATTACCAAGGATCGGGATGGGGTGGTACGTGTAGGTAAAAGGGGGCTACGGGTAGGTTTAAAGGGGCATGGGTAGGCATAACGGGGATACGGGTATATATATAAGGGGGTATGGTGATGGTCGATTCCTTTCATCCATACCTGCGAAACGATCAACGGGGAAGTATCAAGGAGGGTACAGGTAGGTTATAAGGGGGGTACGGAAGGTATCAAGGGGGTATGGGGAGGTATCAAGTGGGTTCGGGGAGGTATCAAGGGGGTATGGTGAGGCATAATGGGGGGACGGGGAGATATCAGGTGGGGGGGTATGGGGAGGTATCAAGGAGGATATGGGGAGGTATCATCGTCCAAATGAAACTCGCAGACAACAGTTGTCTCTCTGTCTACATTTTAAACAGCAACCTGTGTACCCTGGCTTGCCAGGGTACAAAACCACTAGTTATATAATAAAAAGACACAAATTGACCAGCGGGACAGGAACGTGGCCACGCATGACGTCTATCTGCATTATGCAGGTTAAATAAGGAGGTGCAGAAGGAAGCACAGGACTACCCCTAGTTGCGACAGTAGGGTCCGCCCAGCCCTTGGCATGCGCCAACTCAGAACTCCTATCCCCAAGTGCGACACGCTTCTTTTCGCAATGCCTATGAAGTTTAGTCAAAATCCGTTCATTGGTTCTTGAGGTTTAGTGTCTAAATGACTCCATTGATCTTGATGGAATAGCAAATAATGCTGACTTGGCTAGGGGCCAAAACACGTATTTCAAGTCATGTGAATCGTGTATAGACTTATTGCTGACTAAATTTAGTGCTTTAAATTCCCACTGTCGCTGTCTTTCTCCTTTGTTCTTTCTCATTCCTACTCTGTTCTGTCAATCTACTATACTATCTTCTTCTTCGCTAGACCAGTCACCTACCTTTTTTCTTGAAAACTCTTCCGGGACAAAACTCCTAATTTGTGTGTGAGGTCTGTTGGATCAGCTTGGAAATATTGGACGCTTTCTGCCAGGTGGTCACTGGGGCTTCCTATGATGTTATTATTTGGCAATGTAGGCGAGGCATTTTATATGTATGTGTTTTGTTGATATTATGTTTATATTCTATTTTGTTTTTGTAAACGGAGGTTCGATAAATTAGAGTATAGCCTCAGCGTCCCCTGCTGGGATGTCTTTATTGTAAAGTGACCGGCTGGTGGAGTGCCTTCAGTGTTACCGCTAGGGTTGTTTCGGCAAAATCTTTTATGCGGATCAGGGGTGAGTCCTCTTTGGCTCGGAAGAGTCCGCTGGACCTAAAGCGATAATCATGTAATGTAATGTTATCGCCGACTGATAATTTAGTCAGCAATGCCGGTAGATAATAATTGATGTCAACTGTCCTCGATATCGATATATATCGTAACCCCAGGCGTTGTTATCTCTAATAATCTTCGTCGTACTTCGGGGGTCATTTTTTGATGACACATCAACTTGTTTGTAATTCCTCAACAAGGCAAGGCAAGGCAAATTTATTCCAGGAAAAAAAACACCCATTAAGGGCACATGGACATCGGCGAAAATGATGTATGCACACATGCAAAATAATTAATTACATAACATTTTATTTTTTTAACATTAAAACTATTTATGTACAAAAAGGGAATGCAGAAGGGTGGGGAGGGGGGAGCGATTGAGAGGGGAAAAGAAGAAAAAAGAAATTGATTGGGGATAGCAACTAGGAATTATAACTAACAATACAATTCAATCTAAACACATCAATGACAAACTACTGAAATTGTTTTTGTTACACACAACTTGTAAATATCAGAACTAGGTTAATTTTTGACATGGGATAACATTACAATTGTTTAATTATTAATTTTTGATAGGGGATAACAACGTTACAATTGTTTAATAATTAATTTCATTAGCCTTACAAGCTTTAATAATACTGACTTTTTATTAGATGACAATAATTCTTGAAATTTGATGGCACTGGGATATCTATAATAATATGATTTTAATAATTCTCTTCTCGAGTTACAAAAATGTGAACACAAAAATAAATAATGAAACTCGTCACCAAGATCGCCACTATTACATTTTTGACATACACGTTCGTGTCTAGGAATGTTAAAATATCTGCCTCTCTGCACTGGCATTTTGTGGTTAAGTGTCCTAAACTTTAGAACAGATATTGCAAGATTTGTTGGTAGAACATGCACATATTTTTTAAATTCAAAATGTAGCTTAAACATTCGATAATTATAGTAAAATTCATTATTGTTTACTTCCTCGAACCAGCCTTCAATAAACTGATCATGTTGGCGTTGTGTAATTGTACACTTAAAAACTGAAGCAGAAGGCAAAATATTGGATAGTCCCTGATTTAACCAAAGATTACCAAGTCCTAGATTATTTAACTCTTTCCGCACAGAATCGAGGAATGAAGATTTTAACCTTTATGCAAATCAATATGAAACAAAAAAGTGTACATAACGCTGGACAATTTGATACTGTTAATGTTATCAGGGTGGACAAGCTTATACCAAAAATTTAACATTCTTTGCTTTGCCAGCAACTCCAGAGGAACCTGCCCTAATTCACCAAAAATCATTTGAGAAGGTGTAGATTTACCTAGCTTTAAAATTAGTTTATAAAAACGCAGTTGCAGTTTAGTGGCAAGGTCACTTATTTGAGGGCACCATATCTCTGAGCCATATAACAAAATAGGAACAATAGTTTTCTCAAACAGATCAATTTGAATTTCTAGTGGTAATGTTACACTCATTTGGTGTTTTTCTTTATCAGTAGTTGATTCAGCCGCAATGCTGAAATCCTGATAAGTGTAACTCGGATTCGTTTATCCACGCAACCCGTTCACTCAGCAACAAGGCATAAGTCGTCGTATGAAGTTTTCCAATTTTATTCAGCGTACATCAACAACTGCATTTTTCAACTTTTCACTGTGCATCGATTATATAGTTTTTTTTCTAAACTCGAGATAACGTCAGAATGTTCCCGAGTGACGTGTTACAACCAATCAAACTAAACTTCGTCATCACTGTATTACGTCATACATCTTTCTTTTCGGTCCAAGAATGTTCTCAAATATCTACACCTATCGCGAAGCTTCGATCGACAGTAAAGAAACAAAGCTAGAGAATTCTCCAATAATATCGACAAACGAAAATTATCAACGTTATACAAAGCTTCTCCTAACAACAACGCAAAATCAAATTAAAGGTAAATACACTCTGCTATTGAATGCTTTGCAAAATAAAACGATCAGATCTATCGCGGGCGTTTCACACGCACCATCGTTCGCGTTTTAACGTAACAGGTTCTAATTTTTCTTAAAAGAGAAAACATAGCTTTAGAGGCACGATCATATAAATTTTTCTGGGCTGGTTTAAAGCTACCATTATAGTTAATTTTAATTCCAAGATACTGAAAATCATATACCACATCTAATTTAACACCATTGTAAAATACATTAGGTAGATTTCTGACTTTGCCTTTTGAAAAAACAACGACTTTAGTTTTAGCAGCGTTGACCTTTAATTTGTATTGAGTGCAATATTGATGCATAGCGTCTAAAGAAGACTGTAATTCAGCAGAAGATTCACAAAAAATTACAGTGTCATCGGCATATAGCAAAATAAACATTTTATACAGAGTCTCAATATAGTCGTCATCGAGAAAAATATCCGATGCTGCAATCTTAACAGTTCTTAGACCAATTAGTTTTTCACCAAGGAAACTTTTTAAATCATTCAAAAATACAGCAAACAATAACGGAGACAGGTTTTCACCTTGTCCGACACCTGTTTTACAAGAAAAATAATCAGAAAGAGTATCATTCCACTGTACCTGTGATTTTGCTTTATTATACAAGTCTTTTATTATATTTTACACACAAAAAGTGGATTAACTCCTTTGACAGTTTAAAAAGTTCCTTTTGCAGTAATTTGTTAAAACAAACATGGCCAGATTTGTTTTGAAAAATAAATAAAATTTGAGGGGTTGCTAGTTCATGCAGCTTTCCCCAAAACACAAAAGGATGGTGTTTGTGATCCAAAATGTAGCAAAGCACAAACTCATACAAAGGTATCTTTCAAAAAAATGTAAATTCTATGTTTACTCATTGTATGTAAGCCTAAAACAGCTTGAATGAAATTTTATGATATAATGTAATCCATAATTATTAAGTACTTTTGATTTTGGTGACAATTATATTAAAATTCACCCTGCCACATTCATTCCACAATCGGTCGAACTTTGCTGTGTACATTTATATTGAACATTCAATCTCCAACATTCTCTCTTTTTATCCCACCTTTTCCTTTCTTTCTCATCACATTCTCTACCATCATTTTAACATCATGATTGTTTAAATATTTATTATTGTGAATGTGTGTGTGTGTGTGTGTGTGTGTGTGCACGTACGCATGTGAGCGCTTAAAGCAGACTTTATTTTAGTTTTGCGTTTCATAAAATAATAATTTTCTTCTCACCGTCCCTCTTTATTATGTTTCTCTGGGCGTGGTTTCTTGTGTTGTTGAAATACAATGGGCTCCATGCACAAGTCGGCGCGCGAAAGCGGCATGGTCACGTGGCGCGGGAATAACAAAGCGGTCAGGGCTTCTTTAAGCTCGCTCGCGTGTACCCCAATGCTGCTTAAAATTTTAAAACTTTACGGACATTTTGGGATATTGTGATGTTTTGAACATAGCACATTCGTGCAATAATGATTACAGACAAATTATTATTAGGGGACAGGCTTTTTTTTAAAGAGCGATTTGTCACTGACATTCAGTTTAGAGTTCATCAATATTTCATCTTTCAGTGGAAATCGATCAAAGGAAATGTTCTTTTCTTTGCATAAAGGTTTTTACGTCGGAGTTAGAGCATCCAAACGCAGCACAGTACTTTACCATTTTCAAACTCGAGCACGCTGTGTTATTACCGCAGCACGTGACCGCCACGCCTTTGTGCATAGAGCCCATTGTTGTTGTTGATTCAATGTTCCCACTTACCCACATACCAAAATTACAACCAAAAAAACACACATTTTGTTTAAAAATAAAATAAAAAGAAAAATAACTCTACAGATTCAAGTGAAAGGCAGGAATACAAAAATAATTAGAACAAAATTCAGTCATTCAAAAATGCAACAACAAAAAATAACCACTAGTTCAAGTTGAATTTATTGCCAAGTATACATTATGAATTTGAAGTATACATTAGGAATATGTTTTGGTAGAATGGCCAAATTGAACATACGTTGGACATTACAACACCAAAACACGCACACCGATTGATTATATACGTGTGTGTGTGTGGGTGTGGGTGTGTGTGTGTGTGTGTGTGTGTTAGTGACCGTGCGCGCCTGTTTGTGTTTAACTTCACCTGCTTCTTAATGTTTGTTTTTTAATTTATTTAGCGGGTCATCCAGTGGGAGTGTACATATTTAACTTCACATTAATTAATTCTTATTCTACATATATACATTTTATTTATATTTGAATATAAATTATTTTTATGTATTGTTTTGATTAAACTCATCTCTTCCATAAATGTTTCTGATCTTGCCTCCCATCATCATATACCACCCCCATCTCCCCTTCTTAGCTCTCCCCTCCTCCCTCCCTCGTCTCTTATTCGTTAGCAAATGTCTGATTTTATTTTGTATGAAGCCGGATGTTTAGAATGAATGCGTGAGTACTGCGCTTTGAACTCATATTGTTCCTTGGAAAAAAGCGCTATACAAATATTATTATTATTATTATTATTATTATTATTATTATACTGGTTGTTTTTGGTTGGTTTTTTTTACTACTGACATCTATTTATAATATTTTGTATCACTGTGTATCCTATCCTATCCTATCCTGTCCCGTAACCCGGAGGTCGTAGGGGCACCACAGATGATCGTTTAACCAGCATACTCCATCTTTCTCTGTCCTCAGCAGCCCTGATGGCTTCGCTCAGTGTCAAACCAGTCCATTCTCGAATGTTGTCCTCCCACCTCTTTTTCGGTCTCCCTCTTCTTCTACCTCCTTGCACTGTGCCTTGCAGAATAGTCTTTGCAAGGCCTGATGATCTGGTGACATGGCCATCACTGTGTAGTGCTTTTAAAAAAAATACTTTTACATGTTTGTATCGTTGCTTCATTATGCATTATTACCGTTGATGTCTTCGTTTGTGTGTGTGTGTGTGTGTGTGTGTGTGTGTGTGCGTGTGTGTGTGTATGTATGTAGATTTTATATATACTCTTATGATGTTCAAAGTGTTTTTATCTCATGTTTCTTAATGTTTATATATTTTCCCCTTGTATTCCTATTAACTGCATCTCACTAGGTTTATTTATGCGTTCCTATTGCGACAGAAAAATGGTTGTATGTAATTGAATTGAATTGAATAAGCATCATTACATTTAAAAATCTCGTTCCTAACAATAACTAATTTTGCTGTTTCTTTACGACTGTTCTGGCAGGAAACTGGAAACCTACAGCTCCGCTCTAAGTGCAATGGACAAGAAATTGGATTTCATAATATTTATGTTGACTGCTGGTGGACTGAAATTACGGCGACATATGTGGTTTAGTTGTATCGAGAGAATGAATAAAATTGTAATAAGAAAACTAGCCATGCTGTAACCAAAGCTGAGGGAAACAAGAACCCTTTTATTTTTGCCGTGAATCTGAGTAATACAGGCCTTTAAATCACGATGAGTGGTCAACACGAACGACCCGATATTAGCGTGGTACTTTTCAATACTGACAGCAGCGACAGTGATGTCAAGGCTGCTGACAGACAGACATGTATGGGGCATGTGTTAGATGAGGTTCTGAAGAAGAGTGGCCCCAACTTATTCCTTCTCTGTCAGGACAAAATCAATGGGCCCAAACACAGGATCCTTTGCGACAAACTGGCTACAAACGACTCAGACTGCCCTCAGAAAGAGGAGGCCGGAATTTACTACAGACAGTACAAGTCGCAGAGAGGAAATGACGACACGCACTCAATTGGAGGACATTCTGGTTCCCTTGTGTCAGGGCGCAAAGGCATTAACCTCTCCAATAGTGGCAGTAATCCGTTGACGTCGAAGATCAATGATGGCAATAGTTCCATAACTCCGAGGGCAACTGAGAGAGGCGTCGCAACGCTTGCATCACCAAAGAGAAATGACCATGAAGTCTTAAAAGACTCTGCACGGTTACTAGTCAGTCCTCGTACCGAAAGCTATCACGTGAGTTACATCGATGTAGGGAAGCTGCAGGAAGCAGCGGATAAATTGCCTCTGGCAGCAGACAACGATTTTTCAACAGCCAGGTTAACGGCATGTGTTCTTAACCCTTTGGGTCCTCCAACCACAAATAAGGAGGTTCTGCTACTAGTATCATGGCACGGACCTTACAAAAAAAATGACGAAAGAAAGTTGGCTTGCCTTGAGAGACTAGTGTGCTTTGTAGAAACTCTCAGAATCAAGGAAAAGTGTACAGCCGCGCTTGTCGGTGGAGACTTTAATATGGATGTTTCCATCTGCCGTGATAGATTCAAAAAGGGTTTCCAAAGAGTAGGAAAGCTGGACGCTATGGTGCTGGACAACTACACCCCAACACCGGACCGGGAAGACAACGCTGTGTTTGATTACCTGGTTTACTGGCCAGCCAAGACCTTGGAAAACATCCGCACTTCAGTATCGTGCCCAAGATACAGGAGAAAACCTCCGACCAGGCCGTTCGACCACAACATCGTTATGTTCACCTTCGGTGATGTGACTTTACAGGCAGCCCTCCGGGCAATGGGCGAGGGCAACTACCTACACGCTACAAAAACTCAAAGACAGTCTGTTGTCGAAAGAGGCGCTTCAGCTTCCCCTCAAAAGTTACCTGCCAAATACGATGAGGCGAAAAGTACAGCTTCCACAAAAAAGACCTCTGGGCATCGCGCGAAACAGCCTGATACTACTCGCGAGAAGACGGTAAGTTACTAGTTTTTTTTACTATAACCCCGCTACCCGATTAACCTCCAAATGTAACTTATGAAAAGATCCAGTTTGCAGCGCCCAATGCAATCCTCGTAATAAATGCATATACATCACAGGTATAGAGAAATAACATGTTAACATGATGTACTAATTTAAGATTTACTGAAAACAAATTACAAACTAACCACATATAAAATAAGCACCATAAAATAAAATAAGTACAATAAAATGTTCCAAGCAAAAGAATTCAGGCAGATTGTCTGCCTGAAATCTTAATGCTGACTATATTTTATAATACCTTTTGTAATGGTATTTATTTTTTTGGCTCACACACACACAACCAGCAATCAATAATGCAAACATCCTCAAGTTGAAACTTGGTTTGTTGACAGCTAGGTGGGTGAGTGTGTGGGTCACAACTGAACAAAGAGACAGAATTGATGGGACACCTCCCCCAAAAAGTTTGTTTACGGTAACATTAAATAAAAAATACAGGGTTGGTAGATCGGCTTCTTTTCTTAAACTTTTTTTTTTAACATTGAGGGCGATTTTGGGGGTTTTTTTTCAATTTTTTTTCAGACTATCCCTCTTCACCCCCCCCCCCTTCCCTTCCCTCCCAAAAGTTTTAGGGTTGGGCCAAAAATTTACGATCGGTCGGGATAACGTATAAACAGAATTTTTTTTTTCCTAACCTGGCCATCGCCTGTAATTATGAAGGCGATTGTATTCATATCAAATGTTTACTGTCTACTTGTTCCACTACTTCCCCGTTGATGGACAGGGGTGGCATGTTGTTTCTGTTTTGACGGAAATTTACCACTAGTTCTTGTGTTTTGGAGACGTTTAATTCCAGATTGTTGTCCATGCACCAAGCCACTAGTTCATCCACTGCTTGCCTGTATGCTCCCTCGTCATTGTTAGAGATCAGACCTTCTACAGTGGTGTCATCTGAGACCTTTAATATGACTACCTTATCATGGTGCGACACGCAGTCGTTCGTGAATAGGGTGAACAACATGGGAAATAATACGCATCCCTGTGGTGCACCTGTAGGCCTACTCAGGGTCAGTGGGTCGGAGAGCTTGCTGCCTACTCTTACTGATAGGGGGCGGTTAAGGAGAAACTCTAGTAGCCACCTACACAAGGCCTGTACTACTCCCATGCTCTCTAGCTTGCTATACAGCTTGTGAGGAAGAGAATCCTAGCATAACTTTTAATAATTCTTATATAAGTTATAAGTGTTGGTTGCCATAAAAAAAAAAAAATTTATAACAGTTTAGTTGCCTTTTTACGTTTTTCAATGTAATATTTTTTATTGAATGTTTTTAACATTATGTTGTACATTTTTAGTGAATTTATTCAGACTTTATATACCTACTGTTGTGTAGTATAAATGGTGTATGAATGTTTCAAGCGCGGAGAGCACAGCCACTGGCTGTGATGCCGCGCTATATAAATCTACATTTATTATTATTATTATTACATGATCATAATTATTATTCCTTCTTTTTTTTTTTTTGGGACCTATTTATAATTATGTTGTCTAAGTTGCTTGTAACTCTCGCTATGATGCTGCAAAACGGTACTTTGTCCCGAGTGCCTAAATGCAACTGTGAGGTGAATCGGTTCAATAAAATTAAAATTGAATTATTATAGCACCGTAAACTGTGAAATAATGTTGTTAGTACATTGATTAAAACTGGTCCTTTAGAATTGTCATTACTAGCTGGCAAACCTATCTCTGGGCAGTCACTGAAGAGTAGGTAAGCCCTTCTAGCCTGCTGTGAATTTTGTTCCCCCCTAAGTTTTTATTTAATTTAATTTATACTTTTTATTCACTATTTTGGATTCGAATTCGTGGAATGAAAAGTTTAGCAAAAAGGCAAAACCGTTAGTACATTACCCAGAAACTTAACCTATGCTCGTGGCAAATTTGGTGACCAATCAGAACGAAACTGGATTTCTATTAATACACACAGAGACATGTCGATTATATATAATAGAGATGCCCGTGTATATTATAGATAACCAAAGGGAGACGCGTCACAGGCATAGGCGCTCGCGTGTCCAGACACAAGCGCTTGTGGATAATACACACTAATAATGACGTTAATACTGTTTTCCGTGAATAACTAGTTCATACATGCTGTCCCAATAGAGAAGCTGTGTACCACTTGAATGCGTGCGGTTAGTTTACCTAGTTGTGAGGGGCAAACATCCCGTGGTGGGTGACCTTGCATGACTGGGCGTGCTAACTTGTAATATGTTACGAGTATGAGCAATTGTGCGAAACGAGACCCATGTCTGCGTGCACACTACTGAAGACGTTAGTTTAACGATAAGGCGATTGGGTTGGAAAGAAACCAGAGCAGAGGACTCGGCATCCATCATGGATAGCGTCAGGGTAAACTTTCTCTGAGCTCCAGCATTTCCCCTCGCTGTTGGTATTGAGCAGCTTTTCCATCGCCGATCTGCATCTTCCACTGCGGCGGTCCAGTTCAGCTCTAAGCCATGCTGACAATTCTTTCTTCATGCAATCACATATAATAAACAATATGTGGGATATGATTTTAGGGTAAATCAGCATTGGCCAGAGATGGGGCATTATCGGGGTTGTTTCTGGTTTAAGTTGGGTTACAATAGGGTTGGTGTTGGGTATGCCCGATCTTTGCCGGAATCGAGTTACCGTTCGGCAAAGGTTGGGTTACGGTCGGGTAAGTTTTGGGTACCCCGACGATCGCCCAATCTTTATCGAAAGTCGGGCTACTGTTTGGCGAACGTGGGGTTACGATCGGGTAAGTTTCGGGTAGCCCGACGATCGCCCGATCTTTGCCCGAATCGGTTCCAATTTCCATTTGCCCGATCGGTAGCCCGATCCGGGCCCCATCGGGCTGCCCGATGCGGCCGAAATTGTAGTTAGCTGGGCTATCTCACTATGACAAACAACTTCAAGGCGCTATTACTACTAGTATTACTACTAGTATTACTACCACTCGGGCTATTGTTGTTGATTAAATCTTACATAAATTGTTATCTTTATTGGGGAGGGTGATGGGGTACGTGTATTTTAAATTCCGTACTCTCCATGATAATGTCTTTTATTCACGGAACGCCTACAATTAATGTTTGTGTTATCCCATTTGTTGATACCACCACTACATTTACTACTGATAAAGAAAGTGATGACTTATTGGTATTTTGTCAATTTTCAATCCGTAGTTTTTCCGTTACAGTTCAAGTGAGACAGATTTTTTGCCTTCTTCTCTGGTGTGACAACGATGTCTGGGGCTGAATTGAAATCATTTTAAAAACTAATCGTCGTGTTCTAGGTCATTAATTAAGACTGCCATTATCAGAGCTGCCAACCCCTAAAAAAAATTTCAGTAGCAAACAAAGAAAAATAGTAGTTTCAGCTCAATTTCAGTAGCAAATGTATGAACAAGAATTTTCACATGATAAAATGAGCATTATTTAAAATGTTGATATTAGCTTAAATAAAAACCAAACACCAACACAAAAAGCATTAACTTTCAAATATTTATTTTTAAAATGATAGAAATGTTCCTGAAAAAAAATTTTTTTTTTTAACATTTTGTTCGGAAAAGCGACGAATGTAGTAGGAAAATTTAATAAGTGCGCGAGGAAAAACACCATACGCGGCGAGGAATCGCGATTAATCGCGAGTCCTTGCGTGTAATCGCCTGAAGGAAACACGGGGATCACAGGACATGACTGTGGTCTCTCTCTCTCTCTCTCTCAGTCTACCGTGCAGTGGCTGCTGAGCTAAAAATAGCGCACACGCAAAGCGCTATACGAAAGTCTATGATATTGACGAAAGCCTAGTAGGCCTACGTCTCTCGCGGCTTTGTTTCGATACTTGTAAAAAAATAGGTATGCTTTGAAATTTTTCTTCCGTAGTATTTCTTGAAATGGCGTAGTTGCGGAATTAAAGAACATTTTCCGGAGAAACTACGGACGTTCCGTAGGGGTTGGCAGCTCTGCATTATTAAAACTCAGAGACCTGACTAACCGAAATCTCCTTTTTCTTTATTTCAGGGAAGTACCGAAGGCAAAGATGGGTTAACGAACCCTCCTACCGAGTCTTTTACATGTCCTGAATGCAGCCAAGTTTGCAAGTCCAAAAGTGGCCTCTGGAGCCACCAGCACCATAAGCATGGAAAAAAGTAAATTCCTAGCAGACATGAAATAAGTCCTTAAATTCTCCTTTGTGCTGTTCATTCCAAATTTGCGGAATCCTAATCTACTCTGTAATAGTTTTCAAGTAATGTGTAAATGATCTTTCAGCCAATTGGTTGTTTTAACATCTTGCTAACAGATCAGTGGAAACGTTGTATCCTTTGGCTTTACTATCAACGATTGTTAATGTTTGAACCATTTCCTCCCTTGACAATAATAATCGGTGGAATCAGTTTAAGTGTTCAGTGATAATTTGGTGTGTGTGTGCATGCACATGTGTGTGTCAGCGAGTGCGTGTTAGGGGACAAAAGCCTTTTAAGTCTATGCAGTAAAAACAATTTTGATTTACTATTATTTATTTCATATTTCATTACTTCTCTGTGTGTGTGGGTGTGTGTGTGTATGACGAGGGGATAACTGATCAAACCGTTTTAGTTTCCTATTATGTTATGCAATTATGTTATTATTATCTTTAGTTCCCGAGCGTTAGCTTAATATTATTACTCTTTGAAGAAGAAAAAGATAAAGAAACGCGACGTAATTAGATCTAAACCTAAAATAATCTCTCTCCTCCGTGACTCCCAGGTTTGGCACATATGAACAATGTTCCAAAACGTCTTCTTTAATTTTCAGTTTCCTCTCTCATTACCGCCCACGACATGTGTTTGTACTCAGTATTTGGATTTGTTTGGCCATTTTTCATCAGATCATCACAATCAACAGCATCATTATCATTCTCTTAATGTTATTCCTTTCATTTTTGTTCTTTTTGTTTTGTTTGGCTGGAAGTAACTTTTCCCATGTAATTCTTTCGGATGAACAAACAAATTTCTTATGTCATTTTTAAAACGCTGTTAACAAAAATTACTAATTTTATTACTACTACTACTATTTATTTTCTTGCTTTGACAGGAAATAGAAAACCCGCTTCAGTATACATAGGAAATTCATTACATGGTACTTTGAATTTGTTTTTTTACGAATCTAATACATCACTATTCCATTCCACCCATGCTACTTATAGGCATATATCTCTTTATGTATTAAAATACGAAATAATACATATCGAATTTGTTAGCTAGACGTGTGAAGATCATATATTATTTTCTACTGTATTCCCTGCACACACCCCCACCCACCCACCCCCCCCAAAAAAAAAAAAAAAAAAAAAAATATATATATATATATATATATATATATATATATATATATATATTTATCTAAAGGGGCATAAATGATGTAATAACGGCTTTTAATTGTTCAATGCCTTTTCTCTACATCTTGAATAAAGCAGGAACTTATAAAACTTGTTGATGGTGCGATATAACAAGACTAGTGAAAGTTTGTGCAAATGTGGCCAATAATTCTGTTTTAACATGATTTTTTTAAATTGTATTGATATAAACATAAGAAAGCACATTTACTGTGCATCTTGAACAAAGCAGAAACTCTGATAATGAAACAATTACACAATTTGTCAATTCATCTTAAATAAAAATCAAGAGCAATGACAATATTCCTGATGAGGCCTTGAGACATCGATCACAGCTTTCTTAGTTAGTTGCTTGGCTTAAAGAAAGCGTTAATGGACTTTTGTTTCTTATGGTCTGCCTTCTCCTCCTCTGCCCCCTTTCTCTTCAAGCTCTGCAAAAAATCAAAAAAAAATTTTTAACAGTCTCCTCAACGATTACAGTTAGGGGGTGCAGCATAACTAAACACATCTCTTTCCTAGTGGCAAGAACGATTACTGAAAAAAGTCAAATCGCCAATTGAGTATCTGGGCATGATACAGAACCAAAGTCTCACATTATCCACACAAACACACAAAAGGTGTGTAATCTGGTTAGCCCAGGCATTTGTGATATGAAAATAATGTTTGTGTTTTTCTTTAATGTACATAAATATGTAATTTTTCTTTATGACTAAAAAACCCCTGTGTGATATGACCACAATTTCTATCATTAGCAAGAAAGTGTGTTAGTCTGCACAGCCATAAGTAATAATGAAATGTTTTTCTTCAATGTACATAAATATGTTGCCTTTTTCCCCTTAAAGACTAACACACTAACTGCATTATTTCACCGCAATATCTATACATTGGCAAGAAAGTGTGTAGCATGGGCAGCCCAGGCATTTGAAATAATGAAAGTTTACCTTTTTCTTCTATTAACAAAAATATGTTGCCTTACATTTTGACACATTGGCTTCTTGTTGGGTAAGATATGAATACAATCCAGGCCCTCAAATAAGCAAGAAAGTGTGTCGTCTGGCAAGCCCAAGAATCTGGTAAGGACATTTTACTCTTCAATGCACATAAATATGTTGCAGTTTAATCTGCTAGTCCTTTATCCATTTATTTGCTGGATTTGTTAGAACAGTAAGTCATTTAAGGCAAATTTATGTTATTTTTGTTATTTTCTAACTCAACATTGCAAGGACTTAAAAATGGATTTTTTTTATTTTATTATAGTGTATTAATTTACTATGAGCTGACATGTATGTCCGTTTGTGTGTTTAATAGAGAGAGAGAGAGAGAGAGAGAGACAGAGAGAGAGAGAGACAGAGAGAGACAGAGAGAGAGAGAGGATAATTGTATTTTGCAAGGGTAGAAGAGTAAGCGCTGTGGGCGCTTTTTTTAACATCGTGCCCTTGGGGATTATAACAATAACTATTAATTAAAACAAATTAATGTTATAACATTAACATCATGTAACAATAACAAATAAACAAGGTAATCATTATATAATATCATTTTAAAAAAAACTATCATTGTTAATATCCATTAACAACAATGAATGTTTATTTAATTTTGTTTTGTGTTTTAAGAGATGTGTTCTAAATGATGTAAATGTAGATGCTGGAATGCAGAGGTCTTCAGAGAGAAAGAGATAGAAAGAGAAGAGAGAGAACTTGAAACTAAATTGTGATTAACTTGGGTTATTTATCACCCATTTTAATGAACCACACAGATGTGCCTGCACTGAAATGTAATTCATAATGTACATTAGACCTTAGACTATTTTCCTTACAACATTCAACTGTTATGCTGTTTAATATGTACATTTGGTGACCAATGTTTTACATTTCAAAATTGTTACTTGTTTATGACAGAAAAACGAATATACATAGAGGTGCACCTATCTACAACAATGTGTGCACATGTGGAAATGAGTACTAATAGATGTTTACTTGTATTAAACCCACTTTTTGACTCACATGCATTGCAATATGAGCCTATGCACTTACCTGCCAAAATCAATTTTCTAGATTTTTGCAAATCTGTATGAGACAAGTCCTAAATAGTCCACAAATTACATTTTAATTGTTTTTAAACAGTGTCCATCCGTCATCCGCTGTCTGGACGTGCAAAACTTGCAAATGGATTACTATTTCAGAACCTATTTCAACTATAACAATCAAACTTGGTAAGATGGTGTATACCCATGAAACCTCATAAATGATCAGCTCAGTAAATGAATGACTTCACTTCAAGACCAAGGTCACAGGGTCAACACATATTAGTCCAAAAATGATAATAATAATGCACTTATGATTCTTTTATGCATGACAGATATCAATGATAAACGATTCCTATGCACATTTGGTCAACCTCCCTCCAAGGTCAAGGTCACTTATTTAATTAAAAAGTAGTCAGGTAAATTTTTTTTAATAACAGTTGTAAAAACTGTTAACAACATACTTTCAAACATTAGCAAAGATAAGGTAACAGCACTTAGTATTATTATTATTATTAGCAACTTCTTGTCAGATGCAAAGTTTGTATGATTGCATCCAACCACATTCAAAATCCAGAGAGAATGCAGCATGGAAGCAGAATAAACACAATTACAAGCTTTACAAATAGCACGAAAGTAAAGCAAGAAGATCTACTTTTTCTATATATTTTAAAGTGCCCCACGCATTTCTCGCGACATGGGGTTGCGTTCGTTACAACTTGACATTGGATTGGATTAGATATGATTTCATGAAAATCCAAATAATGAATTGTGTGTGGAGATTATAGGAAGACCTCTCTTTTCCAGTACCACAAACACTTAACAGACAAAATCTAGCTCCAATCAGTGACCAAGGCCATCAGATATTGTGATATCTCAAGTTTTATTATCTGTACTGCAAGTTCCTGTGATGTTATTATACATGTTTTTGTCTGTGATTTTTACACTGCAGTTTTCATAGGGCTGATATAGTACACGTATTTTGCACCTTCGGAACTGTACTTATGATGGTATTTACAACTAGGTTTTGTTATCCGTTTTGTTTCTGTTATTTTATATCATGCTTTTTAATATGACTGGAATATTGGTTAAAACATTCTTGTCCTTGTTGACAGCATACAAAAATGTACATGTGATATGTCATTTGCTTTTGCAATGTTTTTGTTTTCTACACAATACTTTTAATGTGACTGGAATGGTTACAACAGTTTGTATATTCTACATTCAACTCGGCATGCCTGTACATTGTAACATACATGTTATTTGCACAGGTGTTATCGTCAAGGGTTTCCCTTTTGTGGGGGTAATTGTTTCTATTATTTTCTATTGTACATAATGTGACAGGAATGGTTTTCTTTCAGCAGGGGAGAGAAGGTGGGGAGTGGGTGGTGAAGGGGAGGGAAGTGGGGTGCTAGGGACAATAACGTGTCAAAAGTCAAAACAAAAATAAAAAGTTGTTTTTTTATTTTTTACATTGTACATGTCATTGAAATGGTGAAAACATTGTGGACTTTCAAAACTGAACAAGAACAATGTACATGTGGTGTTATTTTTACCAAAATATTAATGCTCCTCTGTAAAACTGTATGCTTAACATTCTCCCTGCCAGAAAAAGTACGTCCAGAAGGCACAAAGCAGATCAATATATAAATCCATGCTGATGTTAAAATACATCTTATGCCCAATTCTTTTAAAAACACCTTACCTTCCAGACATCATTATGCAGCGTTTTAATGACAGGATGATTATGTCTGGAGACTTAAAGGACTGGATCAAGTGCTTTTATTTTACTTTTTTCTCTTGGATAACAGTCAACAACCTGTATGATGGAAGAGGTCAAATGGACTGGATGACAACAACTATGCATGAATATGCGTTATTGTACAGTTATTATCGTTCTTCTCTCTCTCTCACTGTTGTTGCAATGCCACAAAGCGCTGTGTACATGCCTTCATATGTAATATTTTTTGTATGTGCTATTGTGATAATGATGTCCACTTGTACTGAGCAGGTATCCATTTGTCCAGTGCTCGTTACGCAAGCACAAGTATAGACAAAAACAGACAAAAATGTTAAACGTGTGGGGATAAGGGCTAAGGGAATGTAGCTGTAGACAGAGTTAAAGGAGATTGGCCTCTAGCTGCTATTCGTTCAATTCAAAATGTGGCTCAAGGTAGGTTATATTTTTGCAGAGTTCATTTGTAAACAGCACAAAACTGAAAAATGAAAAGAGACTGTAATACAGGATGTTAAAAAGTAGACAAAAGATTGCACATACTTAACATGTTAAGTTCTATAATCAGGAACAATTGTTTTTATATAACATAAATGCGCTGTATCTTATTTCACAGAAAAAAGTACTTATTTGTAACTTACGTGCTTTGTCTTTTTGGACTTTTTTCACCAAGTGGAGTGCATATTAATGATAGGCGTGTTAATGTTAAAGAAACACGAGGTCGAATGGAGGATTCAGCAATGTGTGTGTGCATGCGTGCGTGTTTGTGTGTGTGTTGACTAGCAAATATATATTTGCCATTTTGTACAGTTCATCTGTTTTATGACTTTATCTTCTTATCTTTTTATTGTGATTTGCTTTCAGCTTGTTCACATGTTCACTATGTCTTATATGTGCTTTTGTGTGGTGCTGCAGCGTTGGCCAAATGCATTCCTTGTGTATTATTCACTTGGCAATAAATTATCTTGAATCTTGAATCAAGGCAAAATCAAAGTTTAAATTTTTTTAATTGTTTTGTGTTGTACAGTGGAACCTCTCACAACGACCCCCCTCTATAACGACTCCCCCGCTACAACGACCCATTTTATTTTAACCGATGTATTTCCTTATATTGCTGTCATCAGTATAGCGACTCCCTCGCTATAACGTCTAACGACCGATCTTTGCAGACCGTATAGCGACTTTCTCGGCATGACTGCACAATAAAAACTGTCTACGATATTGTTCAGCACAGTCAGACAGGTACCTATATGTGACACGCCAGCCGATAAAGTAATCTTCTATAAGTTTGACGTCATCTTGTAACGTCACATTCTAGATTCTACTCGTTTGGGGTTTGCATTTCACTTTATTCACATCACGAGCGCGGCACTGAGAAGAAGCAAAGAAAGCGTGATGGGATGAAGAAAAGAAAATTTTTATCTCTGGAAGATCGAGTTAATGTTGTAAACAGACACAAAAAAGGAGAGACTGCCATTGCGATTGCAAAGAGTTTTAAAGTTGGAAAAACACAAATTCAAGGAATTATCCGAGACAAAGATGACATTCTTAAAAGGTGGGAAAGTGGTGATAATGCCGATCGTACGCGATCAAAACGGAGGAAGACAACATACTCGGAAGTAAATGAGAAAGTTTGGGATTGGTTTCTGGATGCTAGAAGAAAGAATATTCCGATCACTGGCAAATTGATTCAAGAAAAGGCCATTATGCTCTCTGTAAAGACCCCTCTCTATAAAGACCCCTCTCTATAAAGACCGATTTTTGTCAACATTTTCAAGGTCGTTGTAGAGAGGTTCCACTGTATAGCATACTGCATTGTATTGTAGATCGCCAAGCTATGGGTTCTACTGAGAAAGCGTGCTTACAGCACAAATGATTATTTATTGAGAGGCATTGGTTCAAGACTGGTTGACATCCTGGACTGCCGACAAATAGAACATGATCATGATATTGGACCTCTACTCATTCAAATGAGGGTATAAACCAAGGTCTAGTCTGTGCTTGCACGCATTCCATATCACGGACTTTTTAAAGATCCTGATGCTCATGTCAACACAAATACACCCAGCAAGCACTGGGTCCCTTCTCTCCATCTCCAGTGGCCCAGGTTGTGCTGTCTGAGGCATCAAGATGCACCTAAGGCAGCAAAGTGGATGTCTCGGGTGGTTTAAATCAGATCCTGTCTCGACCAACACCATGAGCAGTTCTGAGGTGGAAAAGCGCTATATAAGAATGAGTAATTAACAACAAAAGTATGGATGTAATGCTGGAATGAATGTTTGTTTACTAATTTATTTGGGGGTGGGATGAGTGTATTTATCTTTTTTAAAAATGTAAATAAATATATTTACTTATAATAATAATTGATAAATATGACTGATTTTTAAAAATATATAACAAGTACTACCTTATCAAGTTTCCACATACATCTACTATACTGAATACAGATTGATTTTGAAATGTGTACGTCGTTTAAAAAAAAAAGAAATTAAAAAAAGGTATATTAAAAATATATATATATATATATATATATATATATATATATATATATATATATATATATATATATATATATATATATATATATATATATATATATATATATATTATTATTATATTATGTTTTTACAATACATATATACTGGAGTGGTTTGTTTGCTGTGGTGCACAAGATGAATGTTTTAAATTATATCACTAATATCTATTTATAATTTGTTATGAAAATCTACACTACAGTCCTACAAATGTGAAATTAGTGCAGAAATCAAACTTTACAATAAATATACATCTACAATGTGCACTGTGATAATTTAGCAGCTGACTGTTAACACATATAGCTATTTTTTCTGGAGTGATAGGACCGATTGTTAAAAAAATTATGACACAATTGGGTAACTACCCAAAAAATCGGTGTGCAAATTGAATTGTGAATTGGAATGCAAATTTTATGTATATAACTTAAACTATTTATTTATAATTCATAAACATTAACATGTGCTTTTTCAATTTGAATAAGCATATTAAACAATCTTCCTTTTAAATTGTAAAATCATAAATTGCCCTTGTTTTAAGGCCACACAAATGGTTGTATGTATTTTCTGTAAAAGTTCAAGTGCAGATTTGTTGCATTGCATTGTATTGTGTATTGCCCTATAGTGCATTATATTGTATTGCATTGTATAAAATTGTATTGCAAGACATTTTTTCGAGGGGAACGCCTTTGCCATAATAAGTAAAGGAAAATTAGGTTTGAAAAGGTTCTTTTTCAAGTTCTTGAAATTCAAGATGATGGAGACCAGAGGCTTTAGGTTGTGATTGTGAGCAAATGGGACTGAAGTTGAAACAACAGCATCTTGGATATAACCCTTATTGGAGGCTATCCTGGAATAAGGGAAATATAGCACTGACTTATCTTCCCTTTGCTGCCAGTGGTTGAAGTTGGTGGAATTTGATTGATTGATTGATTGTTGCTTTAGGTCCAGCGGACTCTTCCGAGCCAAATCAGGACCGGACAACCCCCAATCCGCATAAAAGATCTGCCGAAACAACCCTAGTGGGAAAATTGAATGCCCTCCACCGGCCAGTCACTTTACAATAAAGACATCCCACGCAGGGGACGGCTGAGGCTTTACCCCAACTACTCGAACCCCCGGTTACAAAAACAAAATAGAATACAAACATCATTATAAATCATCAACAAAACACATACATATAAAATGCCTATAGTGCTAAATAATAACATCATAGGAAGCCCTAGTGACCACCCGGCAGAAAGCGTCCAACACTCCCAAGCTGATCCAACAGACCTCATACACAAACAAGGAGTCTTGTCCAGGAAGAGTTTTCAAGAAAAAAGGTAGGTCATTGATCTAGCGAAGAAGATAGTATAGCAGAGTGATAGGACAGATCAGGAATGGGAAAGAGCAAATGAGGAAGACAGCGACAGTGGGAATTTAAAGCACTAAATTTCCAGAAAGTGGGGATACTATTTATACTGAAACCCCCGGCACTCCAACGGGGGTACTGTTGCCGCAGTGAATCAGTCATGCCTACAAAGGCAAGACAGGTTTTCAACTGGGGCTTTCACTTTTCCCTTTATAGGTTAGAACAATCTACAGTGGCAAGATTGCTCATGACCCCAAGGGGTAGTTGGTGGAATTGTGCCATGCTACTGCAACCATAAAGTAATGTTTGTGAATTACAGTGTAAAGTGTTTGAGTATCATCATGCAGACCTTACTGTTTCTGTCATTTCATTTTTTTCCCAATCACAACAGCTCAATAGAGCATTTGGATGTTTTTCAGTGTGTGCATGTGTGTGTGTGAAATATATATATCGTCGGTGTCCATTCAAAACCTCGTAACTCCGAAAAAGTAGTTTTTGCAATCTTTTCATGGTCCCTTGAATTTTTGCGCTTTTTTTATCAGAAGCTCGGAATTCATAGCTCAGTTAGAAAGCATCAGTAATACAAAATATCAAAACCTCGTATGTCCCAACAGGTCAAACGATTTGTATCAAAAACTCGTATCTCACTTACGAGGTTTTTATCATTTGGAATAAATTTCTAAAACCTTGTAACTCAACTTACGAGGTTTCATTCGAATAAATGACGCGCTAAGAAGTTAAGTTGACGTCACTTACGCGGTTTTTGTTATTGTCATCGTGGAAATGTCAGCTGCTTCTGGTCATTTTTTCTACAATTTGGTGAGTACTGATGATACATGTTGTCCTTTTATTCAATCATGATTTCTTCTAGATTGATATCGTCCAGATCTTCTCCATATTACTCTTCAGGAATAAACGAACAGGCACGTTATATCACACTCTGTGACTAAATCTGACACTGAATGAGTGCAGTCAAAGGCATACTGTGGCATAATTCTAAATAATTTACAAAAGAATACAGAATAATATTGTGTTTTTAGTTTAATGCCCGTTACCCCTGCCAGGGTATGGGCCGCCAACAACAGCTCTCCAGAGTCCTCTGTCCTATGCCATTCTTCCTAACTGACTCCAGGTGTAGCCCATCTTGGTGGTGTCAGCCTCGAGGTCGCGTCGCCAGGTGTTCCTTGGACGTCCTCTCTTTTGCTTTCCCTGGGGGTTCCACTTCAGCGCTTGCCGGGTGACCTTCGTCGCTGGTTTGCGTAGGGTATGCCCTATCCAGCCCCATCTCCTTTTCCTGATTTCATCTTCAGCAGGGAGTTGGCGGGTCCTTTTCAAAGGTTGGCGTTGCTGATGGTGTCGGGCCAGCGGATCTGGGGAATCCTTCTGCGGCAACTGTTGATGAAGGACTGGACTTTTTTGATGGTGGTCTTGGTTGTCCTCCATGTCTCTGCTCCATACAGTAACACTTACTTCACATTGGAGTTGAATACCCGTATCTTGGTGGCCAAAGACAGCTCTCTGGAGGTCCAGATGTTCTTGAGCTGAATGAAGACAGCTCTTGCTTTGTCGATCCTAGCCTTCACATCCGCATCTGTGCCGCCCTGCTGATCAATGATGCTACCCAGGTAGGTGAAGGACTGCACTTCTTCCAAGGAACTTCCATTCACGATGACTGGTTTGGTACTGATGGAGTTGATCTTCAGGATCTTGCTCTTGTCCTTGTGGATGTTGAGGCCGACCTCCGACGATGTGGCCGCCACTGCATTTGTCTTCTCTAGCATCTGCTGTTGGCTATGGGAAAGAAGAGCAAGGTCGTCAGCGAAGTCCAGGTCCTCGATCTGGTTCCACAGTCCTACTTTCCCTGGTGGACATCTTCATAGCCCAATCTATGGCGATGAGGAAGGAGAAAGGTGACAACAAGCACCCTTGTCGGACTCCGGTTTTCACCTGGAAGTTGTCTGTGAGCTGTCCGCGATGGATAACTCTGCAGGACATGCCGTCATAGGAGTTCCTGATCAGATTGACCATTTTGGTCGGGATGCTGTAGTGTCGAAGGAGCTTCCAGAGGGTATCTCGATCCACGCTGTCAAACGCCTTCTCATAATCGACGAAGTTGATATACAATGGCGAGTTCCATTCCAGGGACTGCTCCACGATGATGCGGAGCGTTGCTATCTGGTCCGTGCAGGATCTATTCTGTCGGAAGCCTGCCTGCTCGTCTCGTAACTGTGGGTCGACAGTATCCTTCATCCTTTCCAAAAGGACCCGGTTGAAGACCTTCCCAGGCACAGATAGAAGTGTGATGCCCCTGTAGTTGTTAGTTGCTGAGGTCACCTTTCTTGGGAAGCTTGATCAGGTAACCTTCCTTCCAGTCTGCCGGAACATCTTCTTCCTCCCATATCCTCTCAAAGAGTGTGTACAGCATCTCCACTGATGCTTCCAAGTCCGCGTTTAGAGCCTCTGCTGGGAGGTCGTCTGGTCCAGCGGCCTTTCCGTTCTTCATCAGGGTGATGGCCTTCTTGATCTCTTCCTTGGTCGGTTTCTCACAGTTGATTGGAAGATCCACATTGGCTGGTTCAATGACTGGGGAATTCGTTGGTGCTGGTCTATTCAGAAGTTCATCAAAGTGTTCAGCCCATCTGTTCAACTGCTTGTCTATACTGTTCATGGTGTTTTCCTGCTTGTCCCTGACAGGTCTTTCTGGTTTGCTGAACTTTCCGGAGAGTCGCTTAGTGGTGTCGTACAACTGTTTCATAATGCCACTGTACGCTGCCTGTTCCGCTTCAGCCGCCAGTCCATCCACGTAAGCCTTCTTATCTTTTTTGATGCTTCTTTTCACTTCTCTATGGGCTCCTGTGTAGTCTTCTTGGGCCTTGGCCTTAGCTGCTCTGGTTCTGCTGTTGTTGACTGTTGCCTTCCTCTTCTTTCTTTCTTCTATCTTGACCAAGGTATCTGCTGTGATCCCCTCTTTCTGTTGATGTTTCTTTGGCCCCACAACTTCTTGGCATGACGATCTTAGTGTCTCTTTCACTTTCTGCCACCTGTTGAGTACACTGTCTTCTTCTTCTTCAAATAATTCCTGAAGCACTTCGAACCTGTTCCTTAGCGCCAGAATAAACTGTTCTTTTGTCTTTGGGTCTTTCAGAAGGCTGATGTTGTACTTCATTCTTCTGCCTGACGAATGTCCTCTTCAGCTTCAGTTTCGCCACCACCAAGTGATGGTCGGACGCCACGTCTGCTCCTCTTCTCACTCTAACGTCTTGCAGGGATCTCCGGAATTTCTTGCTAATGCAGATGTGGTCGATCTGGTTCTCTGTCGCATGGTCTGGAGATACCCATGTACTCTTGTGGATCCGCTTGTGAGGAAAGATGCTGCCTCCGATGACTAGGTTGTTGAGTGCACACAGATCCGCAAATCTCTCTCCATTCTCATTCATTACTCCTAAGGCGTGGGTGCCCATAATTGGTTCGTAACCGGTGTTGTTAGACCCAATCTTGGCATTGACATCTCCCATGAGGGTGGTGATGTCCTTGTCTGGGTAGGTCTCAAGGATCTTCTGTAGTCTGCTGTAGAAATGGTCTTTAACATCCTCTTCACTGTCGTTCGGTGGAGCATAGAACTGGACAAGGTTCATCTTGATCTTCCTCATCTTGGTACGGAAGAATGCTGTGATGATCCTGGGGCCATGGGCCTCCCATCCTATAAGTGCCCTCTGTGCCTGATTGGACAACATAAAGCCTACTCCCTGCGTGTGGGGTGCATCGTTTTCTTCGTGCCCGGAGTACAGCAATAGTTCTCCTGTCATCAGTCGCCTTTGTCCAGCTTGGGTCCATCGTGTCTCGCTGATGCCTAACACGGTCAGGTCATTATTCCTCATCTCAGCTGCTACCTGTGCCGTCTTTCCTGATTCGTACATGGTCCGAACATTCCATGAGCTGATGGTGGTTCATTTAGGCTTATATTATGGTAATAAATGTTCATTTAGACTTTTGGTAGTAAACGTTCATTTATTATGGTAATAAAAGCCCATTTAAACCGTTACGGTAATAACAGTTAATTAAGACTATTACGTTAATTAAAGTTAATTTAGACTATTATGTTATGATAATAAAAGTTCATTTAGACTGTTATGTTATGGTAATAAAAACTTCACATAAGTGTAATGTGTTACTTAGCTTACATCTTATAATTCATTTCACAGGAAATTTCCGAGAAAGGATTTCGGGCTACTTTAAGTACAGGGCTTGTAGCCTACTGGTCAGAAGGACATTATTATGTCAGTGATGAATGCAACAACGCGTTCATTGATTGCTGGGTGTTACAGTGTTAATCTATCAATGGCCTAAAAGCCTATTTCAATTTTGTAAAGACAAGGGTTGTGTCTGCATTATTGAATAAAACAACTTTGACAATGTTTTCAACTGCATTTTTCGGTCTTTTATTTTGTATTAATGTTTCCTTTGTTGTTTGCTGTTGTGACTAATCCTTATAACTTGCAACTTCAAGCTCAAGCAAAACAGTCAAAACCTCGTAAGTTGCAGCTTCCAGCTCATACAAAATAGTAAAAACCTTGTATGTGAACATTTTTGTCTATTTCTCAAACAAGCATGCGCTCTAAATCTTGTCACTATTACTGCCAAATTTCCTGTTCAATACTGAATACAAATTATACTAAAACCATTTGTTTTGGTGACACCTGATTTTTTAAAACAGTTTTTTTCATTTTTCTCAAAACTGTATTTTGGGACATACGAGGTTTTGAATGGACACCGACGATATATATTTTTTCAATTTTTTTAAATTTTATTTGATCATTTTTTACTTTGTCTTCCTTACATTCTCATCACTGATGTACACATTACAATTATCATATTTTTATGAGTTGCGCTTTGAAATACCGTAAAAGCAAATACAATGTGTGTTATAAATGTAATGTATTATTAAAATTATTATTATAATTTGTAGTAGTAAAAATCATGCATGTATAGTAATTCATGTATTTATGTACTGAGCTATGCATGAAGCCAGCTTAATCTTGCGTGCATTAACAATTTATGAACAAATTTTAGTTTGAATAATTTGCAAAATTCTGGCCAAGTTTGAATTGTTTGAGCCATTTCTATTTTGAAAATATAATGACACAACACATGCAGTTCTTGTTTAGAACTTGATAGGTTACAAATATAAATAAATGACTTAAATAAATGCATAAAATATAACAATATGCCAGTACATATACACTTTACAATTGCTATATTAAATTAAATAATTAAATGTTACCTTTGAATTTGATGAGGTGGAGTTACTTTCAGCATGCAAGCTGAATACCTAAAAGAAAATAAAAATCTCTACTTTGGACTTTACAAACATAATATAGCAATATAAAATATGCAACCAAACTTAACAGCAGACTGAATGATACTCAAAACTGGAAATCCTCAGCAAATATGGTGAGCGAATGTACAAAGCAAATACTGCTAGTTTCAAATTGAATAGAAAGCATGTTGCCTTTCACCACCAGCCTCTAGACTTGGAGGTACTTATTTCCAATGTCCAGCTCTACAGTGTTCAAGGAAGTTCTCTGCAAAGCTGATTTTTCCCCTAAAACTTTCTAAAGGTCTGCATCACAAAACTTCTGCAGCTGAACCACATGGACAGCCTGATCAGAAAGGGTGATATCCCTGTTTAGGGCTTAACAATGCTTCAGTCAGCAGTAAATGATAAAGCAGGTTTGAAAAATATGAACTTGTGCGAAAAAGAGCATTTCATCATACATAGCCAACATTAACAAAAAGTTCAGCTCCCTGGGGCAAATAAACAAGCATTAGGTTCTCCCACGCATTTCACATCTACAGACAAAACTGAAACTTTTCATGATGTGAGAGAAATTTGTCCCTCATATTTGCATCTATGGATCTCCAGCAAAAGTTTAATTTATACATCCATACAATGTGGCAATGGAAATGAACATGATAGAAGAGCTTTCCCATTGTAACTATGAACTGGGAAGATACACGTTCGTTTGAGTGCTCTCTTTGACACCGATAGTCAAGTATCTTGTAATATCATAGCAATGCATCATGTTTTTTTTTTATAAAATGTTGTAAAGCTTGTGAAATATGATATGAAATGTATTCATTTATTCTACATTTGCTAGGGATCACATACACAACAGACAATGAATTCACAAAATGGTGAAAACCCGACCCACATCTCATTTCTTTTTTATAACCACATTTTATTCTCAATTTGTTAGAGATCACAACACACCAGAATTTTTCAACATTTTGAAATAGAAACTGGTTTTGTATATCTTGTATTATTATCTTTTAACCTCTTTTTTTAAGGACCACATAAATTACCTACAATGTATGTCACAAAATGTTGGAGTAAACTTTCCAATCCCCACTAAACAGGTCAAAATGGATATTACAAATTGTTGAAGTAAACTTTCCAACCACCACCCCCTCCCACTAAATAGGTGAAAATGGATATTGCAAAATGACCACTGCCCCCACCTTTAGGCTTCACTGACCATTTTAAAGAAGGCAAAGATGATCCCATAACCTTCCAGCAGGTGGGGATACTCCTTTTCTCTGCACCAGCTTAGTGAGAGCAGTGCCCCTCTCCTCTGCTTTACCTTTCCCAGTGCTAAACAAAGCCAGGTACCCATTTACAGCTGGGTGGACTGTGGCTCTTTAAAATATTCAGTGGTTGCATCCAAGTACTAACTGTGCGTTAAACTTTGCATTCAAGTACTAACCACACTTGAGGTTGCTTAACAAAAGTGTTCTAGCTTGTGTCCAAACCACTAAGCTACCGTGTCCCCTTTACTGGTTCCACAAAGGATATATTGCAGCTAAAGTACATAACGAGGCACTCGCTACCATGCCATTCCCTGCAGGCTTGCACACTTTGCCTGCTGCTGCACATTGCAAGTTAGTGTGCTGTGTTATCCTGCATGAACCCAAATTACAGCCACCCAGACTACTACAAACAATAAAATGATCCCCAGCAAATATGGAGTACTATAAACGCATTAATCATTTTATATTAATCGGATGTTCATGTACTCCCACCACTTTTGTTATCAATAAACTTTTTTTTTAACGTGTCCAACGATTGTTTGTTATTGTTTGTGCGTGTGTTGCTACTGCCACTGTGCCAGTGTATTTGATGTACATCAAACATCTCTGAATGTTGGGTAAACAACTGAACCACAGATTCAGATCAAAACTGACTTGGCATGTTTAATGGTTCAGTTTTTCTTTTGACATAAATGATTCTTTGAATTAATATGTTGGAACATTTTGATATCAAGCAACACGTTTGATGCTTTCTGTAGAACATGCTTTATGCTAGCAAAATTTGAGACGAATTTGATGTGTCTAGCTCCATAAATTACCATATGTGCTTGAGTGATTTCTGAGTTGTTATCAGTGAAAGAAGGGATGAACCTATATCTGTTTTGGACCAACCAAATTAAAAGACTCTTTTTACAAAAGTAGCAAGCTACCTTTCTCATGGCTGTTGGCAAAGCAGCGTCCTTGAGTTCTTGGTCTGTCAGCCACCTGGATGGCCTTTTAGTTAACACTGTGATGGAATCTTCATCTGCAACCACCAAGGACACAAGGTAGGTCTGCCTGATGTGCGAAAACGCATGCACCACCTGGTAAGAAACCAACACCCGTGACACTATTTCATAATAGCTCAAAATGAAATAAAACCATTACCTTTTTTTTTTAAACACAATTTTGTAACAATATGATATCTTGATTTTGTTTCTGCTTCCATGATATTGATACACTCACACCCACTGATCACACACACAAAATTAATTGTATACTTTGTGCAATAAAATGGGAATGTACTGCATATGCTGTATACAAGCAAGCACTGTGGCTGAACTAACTTGCCTTGTCCACAGGCCAGAAACCAATGGTGCCAAACAGGCATGGGATCAATCCCGCCTCTGGGCATTATGTTTCTCTCAATATTGTTTAATTTCGACTCTGGCATTGTATCGTATCCGGGAGGGGAGGAGGGGGGGGTTCCTCCGGGTATTCCAGTTTTCTCCCATAGGAAACATTTCATAAACACAATATTAGGTGGGTTGGGTTTGAGAGTGCAACAGGCTGTGACTATGTCTTCCCCAGAGGAGTAACGGCCCAGAATTTCCCGATAAGAAGGAACAATAAAGTATCAAAGTGCAGTACACACACACCATGCATATTAATAAACACATACACAAAAACCATCCCAGCATTCTCAGCAAAACAACATAAGCATTATCCACGAAACTATTGCCTCAATGTGTTTTGTTTACTTTTATCTTGTTGCATATATATATGAACAGCAACCTTTTAAATAACTGAATGCATGTGCAGATGTCAGCCATAAGTATACCTTTATAGCAAATGTGCACATACTTGTGTACACAATACTCCCATTTTTTCTTTTCTTCGAGACAGTTTTGTTGACCAGTTTTGCAATAATCTAACAGTATTCTACTGCCAGAACATTATGACATAAGGAATCAGCATAGGTATGGAAATGGGGCTGAGCAAATGGAAGTGTCCAGTCTGCACTAGGACAAAAACGCCAATGACAAACCAAGGAACATTATACATGGGTGCCACCAAGAAATTTTCCAAAATCTGAAGGCAGGGGTCCGGGGCCGCCCAGGCCCCGATGTGGTCCCGGCGTAACGCCCTGGTAGGAGGTTAGGGGGCAACGCCCCCCGATATAACATTTTTACAATATTCAAAGCCAATTTAGAGGCCTCTCGTGAAAGCTGAAGAATGATTTACCACTAATTTGATACATACAATACACTCACATAGAACAAGAAAAAACTACATAAAAAGACCAGGGCCTAACATTGGCAAAGGTGACTATGTCCCCATACTTAGTCAATGCAAATGGGAAACACATATGAACAATCAGAAGCATAGTTAAGATTGTTTAAACATTTTGTGAATGTGTATAAGAGGTGAGAGAAAGAAAAGCAAACACACACAAATATACACAACAGGGGCGGATCTTTCCATTGTTGAGGGGGTGTGCACAGTGCACTAATGCAAAGTGGCGTAGCCACAAGCGTGAGCCTGCGAAGCAGGCGAGTGTACTAGGGGGGTTCGGGGGGGGCATGCCCCCCCTGAAAAATTTGAAAATAATGGTTAAAATCTGTGCAATCTGGTGCATTTTGGGCATTATTTTATGGACTGAAAATAGTATTGTTTTGTGCTAAAAGTCCTCTTTAAGTTTAGTCCCCCCCCCCCCCCACACACACACCAAACACCCCTCTGCAAACTCTGATGATAAAATTTACAATAGCAGAACATCTTGCATAAAGGCTTATACAAAGACAAAGTTACTGCAAATAAAACAAGAAATAGCCACTCACATCAGTTTTATTCAAAACTGACCTGATGCATGTACAAGTTTGGTCACACACACACACACACACCCACACAAAAAGCTAATTTGGAGATACATGAAACTGTGTGGTGAGTGAGAATTAGTAATTTTTTTCTCTTCTTTCTTCTCCTATTCTTTTTTTTTTCTTTTTTTTTTTTGACCGCCAGGGGTGTGTGCACGTGCACAAGAACAAAAAGCATTGTTTTGATTTTTTTCAAACCAGGCTGATCCAATTTTCTCAGCCACAACCGGCATTCATTGCAATCAGGATCAAACTTATCTGACATCCATTCCCACCTCCACTTATTCTTCATTCCCTTATCTACCCCTCACGTGGACCTAAAGCAATAATCTTGTATTGTATTGTATTTTCTTTCCAGTATCGGTATTTTCCTCTAAAAACGGCATGATTGGAACACAAAGTCACAATATCCATGCTGTCTCAGACCGGCCGGAAGTCATCAACCGGATACGCGTGTTATGCCCCTTTCAGCTGTGCATCTTTACACAAATCTGATACAAATCTTGTTTCGTTTACTTTTATATAATTTTTTTTTTACGATTTTTTTTCGAAAAATCGGATTTCCGATTGTAGGCTTCAGCAAAAACCTGATTTTCCGACTGTAGGCGGAAAGGTGGCACCCATGCATTATAATTCTGTTTATGTGCTTAATAAATTCCATTTTGCTCAATATAATATATACACACTGGGCAGGAATTGTTTTAAATCCTGACAACTCACAGACATCGAACTTGCCTGTCCAAGTTGCGCGGTCCTGTTTGGATGTAAAACAGATACTGCGTGATCAGATTCCAACCGGCCGACCATGTCCACAGGATTCGAGTGTTTCATCTCAACACAGCCGGTGTCAAAACTGGGAAATTCCCATAAACCCGCAAGTAGACCTAAAATAAATAAATAAAATATACAAGAAAAAGGGTATGAATATGCAAATTAAAGAGCGTGTGATTGTGTTAAATTTTCACTGAAGAAATTGTGCAATTTACTGCCTCTGCTACAAAACACTATTGTTAATTTGTATAACCTGGCCTATGTTTCACAAAACACTGAAATCACGCAGGAGAACAGCTGTAGTTAAATATCTTTTTCTTCTGTTACAATTGACAGACATCGGTCAATCTGAGCAAAACAACTCTGCCTCCTATCAACCATTGTAAGAGTATGAACACCTGAAAAAAACTACTTTGTATGGTTTGAGAATGGGAAGGATAGGAGGGGGGGGGGGGGGAGGTGGAGGGGAATCTGAAAACTCCTAAAAATTGTGATTGTGGTTATAATAATAATAATAATAATAACGGATTTTTATATAGCGGGTACTCCAGCCTATGACCAGACTCACCACGCTTTACATAGTCATTACATATAAGTACATGCACTCGATAAAACATCGCTTTCGCTACAATACACCAAAAGACAGAACAGTAAGGGTACAAATTATTTACACTTATGTACACAAATTACAATTTACAACTATGTACACAAATGACAGAAAAGACAAATAGAATAGCAGAATCATATTCACAGCTATTTATATGCCCGGTTAGGCCCAGGAGGAAAAACAGTATAAATATGTACAGCCGTGTATACACTTACGGATCAGACAGAGACAAAGAGGAGAGAATGGCAGCGGGATACAGATCATTCTGAATAGTGAAGTTTGAAGAGGTGGGTTTTGAGGGCCTTTTTGAATGCTTGTGTTGATTGTATGTTGCGGATATGGGAGGGAAGGGAGTTCCACTGCTTAGGTGCGGAGTAAGCGAATGCACGTTGGCCGTATGTCTTAGTGCGGGTGACGGGAACCTTGAGTGTGCGAGTGTCGGCAGAAGATCTTAAAGTGCGTGAAGGGGAGTAGACAGACAGTAGATCAGCAAGGTAGGAGGGACAAGAATCTGTGAAGAAGTTGTGACAGAGAACAGAGAGTTTGTACTCTATGCGTGCTTGCACAGGAAGCCAGTGAAGGGAATGTAGTAGAGGTGTGATGTGATCGCGTTTCTTAGCTCGGAATACTAGTCTAGCTGCTGAGTTCTGAACCTTTTGTAGCTTGTCAATGATGTGTTTTGGGGAGCCAGCGAGGAGAGAGTTGCAATAGTCAAGACGAGAAAGGACGAGAGCGCAGACTAGGGTTTTGGTGGCAGTGAGCGTAAGATAGTGGCGAAAGGAGCTGATTTGGCGTATGGCCGTGTATGCAGAGCGACAGATGTTGGAGATGTGGTTGTTGAGGGACAGGTCATCGGAGAGAATGTAGCCGAGATTTCTTGCTGAGGATGAGAACTGAATGTTTGTTGTCCCTACCGTAAGCGATGTTGGGAGAGGCGGGAGTGAGGAGGAGGTGTTGTGCTTGTGAATGAGGAGGGCTTCGGTTTTGTCGTCATTAAGCTTAAGCTTGTTGCGTGTCATCCATGACTTAATGTCTGTGATGCAGTTCTCCAAAGTCTGAACAGTGGAATTAATAAGAGAGGGGGCTGTGGATTTATAAAGTTGTGTGTCGTCTGCAAATGACTGACTCTCAACAGCATGCTTTCTAAGCAGGAGAAGCAGTGGCTTGGTGTACAGAGTGAATAACACCGGCCCTAAAACGGAACCCTGAGGCACGCCGCACACCAAGTCTGCTGTGCTGGAGAAACAGCCATCGACAGTGACTGCTTGTGATCTGTCGGAAAGATATGAGTGGAACCAAGCCAGGACCGAGCCGGAGATTCCAAAGTAGTGTTGAATAGTGTTAAAGAGAATGTGGTGGTCGACTGTGTCAAAAGCGGCTGAGAGGTCTAGTAAGGTGAGAACGGAGACGTTACCATTATCTAAGGCCAGCAACAGATCGTTGGTTACCTTTAGGAGGGCTGTCTCAGTGCTGTGGAAGGGTCGGTAGGCAGACTGGTTGGGGCAAAGTAAAGCGTTATCATATAGGTAGGCAAACAGTTGTTTGAGAACAATTTTTTCTATGACTTTGGACAGGAAGGAGAGGTTTGAAACAGGTCTATAGTTCTTTAGATTATTTTTGTCTAAACTTGGCTTTTTAAGGAGGGGTTTGATGACAGCCGTTTTGAGCACAGACGGAACAACACCAGAGGACAGACTCTCGTTGATAATGTGGGTAATGGTCGGGAGTAGAGGGTCAAGATTCTCTATCAACATGGGGGTAGGAATGGGGTCAAGAGAGCAAGATGTTGGTTTTGAGCTTAAGATGACTTTCTTGACTTCTTGCTCTGTTACTGGTTGAAAAACTTCAATTTTTGCGGTAGTGAGGGAAGGTGAGAATGGGTTAATGAGTGGGATCTCATGGCTGTCAAGAGCGTCCCTTATGTTAGCCACTTTCTGTGTGAAATAATTACAAAATACATCTGGTAGCTGACATGGTGGATGCGTGGATGGGAGTGATGTTGCATTGCTCTTACCCCTTAGCTGATTGCAAATGTTGAACAACTGTTTATAAGTTTCGCTGCTGCTAATTCTGTCGCTAAAGTACCGGGTTTTGGCAGTCTGGACTATTTTAGTGACCCGTTTTTTTGCAGCGGTGAAAATCTGCTTGCTGACTTCTAAACCCGATTTAAGCCACTTTTTCTCTGCTTTGCGTCGGTGTTTCTTTGCCTCGGAGAGCTCGTCCTTGATAGACTCATACCAGGGTGCTGAGCGTGTTGCCTTGACCTTTTTCTGGGCCACGGGGGCGTGCCGATCAAGCACCGCATGAAGTGTACTATTCAGCTGATCCACAGTGGGGCAGAGTTCTGGGGTCACTTTAGCGGTAAGCTCTTGCTTGAAAGCATCCCTATCCATGGTACGCAGGCTGCGAGCCTCCCTGAACATGGGGGGAGGAGGGGGGCTGCGACGTTTAGTTCGCACACGACACAGAAATGGTCAGATGTTAATTCCTGGGTGACTGAAGTTGATCTAACCACATTATCCTGAGGCCTATGCATAACCCAATCTATGATGTGACCACGGCTGTGGGTGGGTTCTGTGACTGACTGAGAAAGACTAAACTGATCTAAAAGTTCAATCATTTTTGCGGTGGAAGGTTGCTGGGGTTGGTCAAAGTGAAAGTTAATGTCTCCTAAAACTATGTATGTTCCTGACAGTGTGTTGCAATAATCGAGCAGGACTGGAAATTCTTGGTGAAAAATTGCATCAGTTAATTTATTCTTCTTGCTTGGAAAGGTGCGATATATGCATATGAAGTGAATGTTCTGCTGTGGGACGGACAAACTGAGGTGAACAACTTCAAAGGACGAGTGAGTGAATGCGAAGTCTGTGATGAAGCCAAGGTGACGGGACAGACTGTTTCTGTAAATGATAGCGAGGCCTCCACCACGATTTGAGCGAGGTAACGAACATACAGAATAGCCAGAAGGGGTTAAATCAGAGCATTTACTCTCGTCACCAGTCTGCCGAAACCAGGTTTCTTGTATGAACATGATGTCAGTCTGCGTGTCTGAGATGAATTCACGCAAAGCCGTACGTTTTTCGTTAGGACCCAATGACTGAGCGTTGAATGATGCAACGCGTAAAGGGCTGTGGCTATCGAGGTGTGAAGATAGTGGTTGAGGGGAGAGGTTGATGTGAATGAGATTTTTTGTGTTACAGCGATGATTCTCAGGCCTAGTGGTACACTCATTGTGTGACGTAATATGTAGCGTGGGGTCAGTGTTGGAAAGCATAGGCGATCTGTTTGAAAGGACAACAGGGATAGACGAGATGTTTTGTTTACGTTTGCCTCCCCGACTAGTCCGTTTTCTGGGCAAATGACGGCCGATCGATAACTCTTTTAATCGGAACACAAGGTCGGGAGCAAGCTGTGAACATTTCGACTTCAATGACAACAGCTTATCGCGTGTGTAGCTTGTGGATGGAATTTCGGAACACAATGGCGGACTACGTGGGTGCGAGATCGCACAATGAACGAAGCGAAAAAACGATAGAGTAAACAAACGAACATAAAAAGAGAGGCAAAGCAACGCTACACTTACTTGAGGATCCATGAGACAACAATTACACAATACAAAACTCACAACAAGACACAGTAAACACCGCAAAATCACAAAATTCAGTAGAGCTCGGGTCGTACACAGCCTGTTAGCGTCAACCGGAAGTCTTGTTTCCTACGTTATACTACGTCTTGCTCTGTAAAACGCTGCAACCTTGACTCAATACCTTTTTCAGCCCTCTGGAAGACCAGATATGAACGTATGCCCTCCTTGGAGACCTTGCACACAATGCAAACCAAGGACGTCTGCTCTCTGGCCACTTTCTTCTTTGCCTTGCGGGGAAAATTCTGGACACCAAGACTGAAAACCAAAACAACCATGAGATCTGATAAAATGTACATTAACTGAACATTTAGCGGGGATGTGGGGCCCGGCGTAGGCCCTCAGTCGGGTCAAGAGGTAAAACCCCCTTGTGGGGGAAGCCCCCTGAAGCTAAAAACTTTTAAATGTTTCTGATTGAAAAAGTATCACTCTCCTGAAATCTGAGCTGTGAAAAGAAGCCCATTGTTATAATCAGAGTCAAACATTGAAGCTGTGCTGATGCTTGTTTGTCTGTACATTTGAACATAAGCAGATGGCATTATTTAATAGTTCATATCATTATAAAGAAATTTACTAAAATTATTAAGAACAAAATGCTGAAAATGTAGATGTTCTGGATTGCTGTCTCTCAACTCTATTTGACACTTGCTCATGAACGTATATGTAATAGAAATGAAAGACTTGTGGTGCAAGGCTGAGTTGAAAAAGAAAGTGTCAAGACTCCTCCACCCACTTCCAAATCCAACAATTTTTGACACTTCCTTTCTTGTCTAAATCTCTCACAAGAGCTTTGTCACTCGGTTTCAATTTCCCTAACAGCATGTTGATAATGACAAGAAGTCAACCTCTACCGCAACAAAATTCCTCAAACGGTTCGTTTAAAAACGTCTAAGCCAATAGTGTATCAAATAGTAACTAAGAGCACTGTTTTCAAATGACTTTATATTACTAAAACCTCTGTTTGAGCAATCATATGATAATATGCTTTGGTCAGAGATGACGTAGATTCCGCTATATCCTCCATACACCCCGGGATAAATGCGCAGTCACACACAAAGTGTAGGATCACGAGGGTCATGGGGCAGACTGAAGTGAAAAACCCTCAGCCATCACCAACAAAGTGATAGACTAGAGACGGTTTCACGGTTCCAAGACACTAGAAGTAAGTTAACACTAGTAGTTTTCTAGTACGTGTGTGTTTAAATATTATATTGATTGCCATGTATTATTATGTTTATGTTATATGTATTTACCAAAACCGATTATTGTTTCTGACTTGTGTATATTGCTCGATATATCTTAGCCTTAAGATTCAGATATCGTAGTGTGCTTATGGGAAACTTGGCAGGTGTCTGATGCTGTAGACTCCTTGAAGTGGGCACAACATACCAATATATCTGAATAGAATATTGTAGTCAGAGTTCTGGATTTTCCAGCTCAGTCTGGGATGGTTTGTGGAGTCAACACCTGAACACTTGCTCCCGTGGAAAGAAGGAGATCCACTAGAATCTATCTCACGACATCTGGCCCCGTAGCTACCAGACTCACATGATCATCCTGAGAGTGACCAACAGACTCAAGCACTCACAGAAACCGAGAGCTAAGTCTACTCCCAACTGCAAATGATGTCAAAACTACTCGGAACAAAATTAGACCATCAAATATACAAACTTTGTAGCATATGACGAAGAAGTCTTGCTAAAGAACTTCCCCAGCACATTGGACAGTTTATAATTATTAATTACATTTAATTAAAGTCATGTTAGAATTTGTGTTGAACATATAAAAGTTAAAATCACATATATACGACTGGTGTCATTCTATTTGTATTGTTGTGTGTCCACTAGCTCTTCTTCTCTTGAGACCAATTAAACTAGTCGCTTAACTAGCAAAAATCATTTCTTAAAGTGAGCCAATGATACTTTGAAACCCGAGAACAAATATAAATTTTTATGTGACCAAGCACCGTGATTTAGTCTCACACCGCTTAGGAATCTTGGTAAAGAACGACTGATAGAGATAGCTAAACGCCTCATCTATCTACAGATCTTAATCCCCTTGTAAGATTATCGTATCTTCTCCAGGATATCATCACAGTTGGTCACCATAGAAAATCAATGCCAGGAAATAGAGAACAGTGTGAACAAGAACAGCACGAAAGCCTATCAGACTGTGAAGCGGCTGACAAATGTTAAACAGCCCAAGGTCTCCATCCAAAGCAAGTCTGGCATAGGCCTTACAGAAAAACAACAAGTCTTGGATAGATGGACAGAGTACTGCTCTGACCTTTACAACCACACACCAAACAGAGACCCAACATTTCTAGCATGTCCCCAGAACAGAGAAGAAGAAATCCTCCAGCAGTGCAATAGCTGAAGAAGGGGAAGTCAGCGGGAGTGGACAACATACCCGCAGAATTGCTACAAGCAGGAGGAGAAGTGATGATTGATGCCCTTACCATTATGTGTAACAAGATCTGGCAGAGTGGGCCATGGGGAGTGGCCTGCATGGACCCAGTCCAGTCGCTTGTCACCACTCTTCTCAGAAAGGGTAACCTTCAGGAGTGTGAGAATTGCCGCACCATCAGCCATCCCAGCAAAGTCCTCCTGAAAATCATACTCAACAGGTTGAAACCCCAAGTTGAACTAATCATAGCTGAAGAACAAGCAGGATTCAGGGCAGGGCGAAGTACCACTGAACAGATTTTCAACCTCAGAATAATCTGTGAGAAATACTTACAGTACCAACAACATCTATATCATGTGTTTGTAGACTTCAAGAAAGTGTTTGACCGAATCTGGCATGCAGCTCTGTGGGCAACCATGAGAGTGCACACCATCAGCCCTAACATTATTAAAGTCATCAAAAGCCTGTATGACATGGCTAACAGTGCAGTCCTCCACACCATCGGGAACTGGTTCAGTGTGCATCAAGGATGCCTACTCTCGAACACTCTTCAACATCTTCCTAGAGCACATAATGTCAGATGCCACTGCAGAACACAAAGGCACAGTCATGATAGGGGGTAGCGCAACCTCCGTTTAGCGGATGACATTGATGGATTGGCTGGAAAGGAACAAGAACTTGAACAGCTGGTACAGAGGCTCGACACCACCTCTAGAGCCTTTGGAATGGAAATAAGTGCACAGAAGACCAAAGTGATGACCAACAACACCAATGAGGGTTGCAGAGGACAGAGAAAAATGGGGTACGCTTGTTAAACGATCATCTGTGGTGTCCCAACGACATTCGAGGGATAGGAAATGATAGGATAGTCATGCTGTCGATAATCTGAGAGGATGCTGAAGAGTTCACGCTGTCCTATCCTATCCTGTCCCGTAACCATGAGGTCGTAGGGGCACCACAGATGATCGTTTAACCAGCATACTCCATCTTTCTCTGTCCTCAGCAGCCCTGATGGCTTCGCTCAGTGTCAAACCAGTCCATTCTCGAATGTTGTCCTCCCACCTCTTTTTCTGTCTCCCTCTTCTTCTACCTCCTTGCACTGTGCCTTGCAGAATAGTTTTTGCAAGGCCTGATGATCTGGTTACGTGGCCATACCATCGGAGGTTTCCGTTTCTTCACCACTGTGAGCAGGTCATCATGTTGTCCAATGGCTTGTGTGATGGTCTGTCGGACTTCGTCATTGGTGATGTGTTGGGTATAGGAAATGCCCAGAAGTCTTCTGCAGCACCTCATCTCCAAGCTTTGTATTCTTCGTTGGAGATCTGCTGTGAGGGTCCATGCTTCGCAAGCATATAGGAAGATGGAGATGACCAGCAGTCTTACTTTGGAATGTAGACTGATGGTCATGTCCCGAGAACTGTGAAGAAGAAGATATCATCCCAATTCTCCGAGAAGGTTCGTAGGGGCACCAGCGTACTCCAATCTGTCTGTTTCCTTAGCAATCCTCTTGCCTTCGATCATTGTCAGGTCAGTCCATTTCCGAATGTTGTTCGCCGTCCTTGCTGGATGTTCGTTTCAATCTATTCAAAGAACTCCAATTTAAAAATTATGTTTTCTATTTAAAGTCTATTAATATATTATTGATTGCAATAAATTTGCCCATTTTGGGCAGGCAAAAAAATGATATGTGTAATATATTAAAGCATTGGTTATAGGAATGACTTTTGCTTTTTATTTTTAAGAAGAATGTTAGGAACAAGTGAGAAAAAAGAATATTTTACAAACAGTTAAACAAGTTCCTGTAAAACCCTCTTTTTAGGAAATGGAAAGTCAAATAGAATTATAACATATATTCCTTTCTTTTGTTGTGTGCAATTAGGCTCAAATACTATTTTTTACACGTTTTGCTTTTGACAACAGGGTGATTATGGCTCAGTATGAAGATCAGTGGACTAGGCAAGGGAGGTAACCACAATCTGTCTTGGCTTCCCCCACTGTTGGGTTGCAGTCGTTTCTGTATAAATAGTATCCCCACTTTCTGGAAATTTAATGCTTTACATTCCCACTGTCGCTGTCTTTCTCCTTTGTTCTTTCTCATTCCTCCTCTGTTCTATAAATCTACTTAACTATTTTCTTCGCTAGACAAGTCACCTACCTTTTTTCTTGACAACTCTTCCAAAACTCATCATTTGTGTATGAGGTCGGTTGGGAATATTGGACGCTTTCTGCCAAATGGTCACTAGGGCTTCCTACAATATTATTATTTAGCAATATAGGCATTGATATTTGATGATGATATTTTATAATGATGTTTATATTCTATTTTGTTTTTGTAAACAAGGGTTCTATAAATTAGAGGATAGCTTCAGCATCCCCTGTGTGGGAGTTCAGGTGTGATCCACGGCTTCTTCTTTGGTCGGTGCTTGCCAAGGATCTCAGTGGCGACATCTGTCACAGCTGAGTTGAAGGTGGTGGTCATGGTGTTGACATCTACTTCACCAGCCCCCAAAATGAGCAGTGGTGCAAATTTCCCTCCAATTGTGGCCTGAAATAGTTCTGCCACCTCCGGGTCTTGCAGTTTGTCCAGGTCAAACTTCAGTCTAGTGCACTTTGCTGTAATTACTCTCTTCAAGTGGAGCTGGAAAGACATCATCACGAGATCATGGTCACTTCTGATGTCTGCTCCTGGAAAAGTGTGTGTCCTGCCAATGTTGATGCTTTATCTTAAGCGTTTCTTGACCGTGACGTAGTCTATTTGGTTGTGATGCTCCCCGTTGGGACTGTGCCATGTCCATCGTTTGGAGTTTTTGTGGAGACCAAGCGTGTTTGCCAGTACCAGATTGTTGTATCTGGCAAACTCCAAGAGTCTCAGACCCCTGTCATTTGTCTCGTTGTTGCAGTGGGGTCCACATGTGTCTCCCCAGTTGTGGTGCGCATCTTGGCCAACCTTGGCATTCCAGTCGCCTTGCACTATGACTATGTCCTTCTTCGGCACTAGGTCAAGGACCACCTGTAGATTTTCATAAAAATCCTCCACTTCGCTGTCGTCATAGTCTGATGTTGGGGCATAGGCCTGGATGATGGTGATGTTGAAAGGGGCTGCTCTCAGGCAGATGGTAATGAGTCTACTGGAGACTGGGCGGCAACCCACGACAGTGGCTAGAATGTTCTTGTGGACCAAGAATCCAACGCAGTGTTCGTGCCTGTCATCTCTACCGCTGAAATAGAGCTTGTGGCCTTTGTCGGTCGTTGTTTCACCTAGGCCTTTTCAGCGCAGTTCGCTGATGCCTAGAACGTTCCATCGATAGTGGTCCAACTCGTGGGCCAGTTCTTCTAATTTTCCTTCCGCAGTTAGGGTCCTGACATTCCAGGTTCCTATGACGATGTTGTTTCTCGTGCAGATCTTGCTAAATTGTCCATCAGTAGCATACTTAACACCTCTGTCCTGGTGGCCAACGGTCCTTGAGCCGGGCGACGGCCGATCCGGTATGGAATTAGTGGATTGTGTCATCATGTAGTGTGTCTTGGGCAAAAAAGACCTGGCGGTGCCCAGTCCTCTCCAGGCTGTTGGCCACAGCCGAAATCCACGAATACAGTGTGGCTCGCCTTGGCCTTGAGCACGTGGTCGTTGAACCTTCAGTAACGTGAGGTTCCTCCGCCCTGGCCGGTGACTTCTGTGTAGAAGACTTTCGCCCAGTGATGCCGTGCTAACATCACCCCTGTTAGTCGCCTCTTACGACACGCCGGAAAACATTGGGTCTATTCTATTTAATGCCCGAATTGAATAGAATAGCTGTGCATTTTTTAATAGCTGAGTACCAACATGCTCTGCATTCGCTACATTGAAAAAGGATGTGTTGTATGAAATCTCACGCATAGCCTAGCCTGAGTCTCATTCTCGCAAGATTTGATGAAAACGACTTCCTGTCTTCTGCATGTGGCTTTCTCAACATCTATCGATATTTTCTGAATGACCACAAGCTCAGTACTTTGAGGTAATGTTCTTCTAGTTGACTACTGCCTTCAGCTTCTGAAGATTATGTTCGCTGACAAGTCGTAAAAAAGGCATAAAACCTCTGTTGTAAGTCTCGTTTGAGGGGTGGTCATAAATGAGAAAAGAAAAGAAGGAAAGAAGGAAAACGACCTGTCAGTAAAAATGTGGTCATAGAGGTGTAGTCGTAAACAAGGGGGTCGCATTTGAGAGGTTCCACGGTTTTGTGTTATATTATATTGTATTGCAATCTTATTTTATCTTTTTTAAAGTTTTAACGATCTTTCACACAAATTTCAGAAAATAGGTACTGTGACCTACATACCCTGAATCCCATGGATTCTCAGTGGATAAACACAATTTGCACTCTGCTACCACTGAAACAAAGAAACAAGCACATAAATAACGGTGCTGACGCATACTATTTTATACTTTAGTACTAGCAGTGCGGTAAGGCTGCTGTACTCCCTTGTCATCTCCATCTTCATATATGCTTGTGAAAAATGGACCCTCACAGCAAATCAAAATAAAATCTAAGCATAGGACTATAAACAATTAAACATGTGTCGTGGTTCTATCACACTATCAACAGATTACCCTTAAGCTGTTTGCCAGAACAAAAGTTGTGCTATGCAATTCATTGGGTTCTATTTATCTCAATCATTTTCCTTGGACCATATTATTATTATGAACATTTAAAAACGCCTAATTTTGACAGCTTTATAAATATTTTAAAATATACAATAACACACACAAAGTCAAAAATTTATAACAATGACAATGGTAAAGATTCAAGCAGATAAAAACTAACCATATCTAAAACGAATGTCTCTTTATGAGTACTATATAATATTCAATAAATATTCCCTGAACATGCATTTTCAAGTTTCCAAAACAGTTTTGCCTGGTTTAAAAATAATTGAACCGAAAACTATTTATTGGATTAATACATGTTACATATTCATATCAGAATTAACAATTAAACGCTAGAGTTGTGACACCAGAAAAAAAGCTTTAATTTGTTCCAACAACTACATACAGCATTCAATGTCTGGTACAGCAGTGTCTCGTCTAGTCTGCTGCATTGACAACAATCGCTGGGCATTCCCTTCTTTCTCCTGTACAACCTGCAATGACATATCTTCCTCTATAAGCACAAACTAATACATACAAATATATTACATTAAATAAATAATATACAATACTTTTAAAAATAGATAAAGAAACAAACACATCATAGAGAGATATATAGTACATTTATAAAATTTTTATCTTAAGAAATGAGATCAAAACGCATAAAAATAATAATAGCTTCTTTTTCTAAATGGGTTTCAAAAGTATCTTAAGTTGCACATATTATCAAAAGATGTTTGGCTACCGAAAAGGGACAATCACTAACTGAAAAAAAAAAAAACCACTAAAATATTGGCAGGAATGAAGAGATATTTTATGTGATGGTGAGCACACTTTACCTCTATTGTCTTCTGTATGCCATGCATCACATATTTTTTTCTTGAATGCAGTGGGTTTATTTATTGGTATGGTTTGATCAGGGCAGCCATCTTTAGTGATGTAAAGCACAACAGTATTTATTGCTTTTCTTTTTGTATACTTGCTCGTGACATCATAAGACTTTGTATCAAGGGAAATACATGTTGCACAAATGCAATGATTCCGGGACTGCATTTGGCCTACCTAATTCACGCTCTTCATATTCTTTTATTTTGTTTTTTTCATCTATAGTTATGTAATCTGGCAAACTACACTCTCTGTTACTTATAATGTTTATTATTTATCTGTTACTTATAGCATGTTTATTTATTTTATTTCCTGAAGTGTCTTTTATGTCTTTTATTGTTTTGGTGCCGTTGTGTTGATGATTAGTAAGCTGCACGCACATTTCCTTGTAGTTTTATGAGGACAATAAAGATTCTGATTCTCCATGTTCCACCTTGCATAACACCTGTGAATATGGTATTCACTCTAAAACTATGCAGAGATTTCTGAAATATATATATCGTTTAATGAGTAAATCACGCATTCTTACAATTCATGCAATTGTGCATGTTATGACATAAAACTGATAATGCAGAGAGTCAAGGGAAGACCACAACTTACAATTCATGCAATTGTGCATGTTATAAAAACCACAAATGTCTAGTATGTGCAGCCACAAACAATACAAAACCCACCTTAGCGTAAGCTTTGCACAACTGCTGGAGGGGGCAAGAGGAACACTGTGGGGTCTTGGGAGTGCAGACTGTAGCACCAAGCTCCATAAGGCTCTGGTTGAAGTCCCCAGGCCTCTCATTCTGTGCCAGTTCATTTGCCAGACACCTGTGCAAAAAGATATGGCCTGAGAGGGAGCATGCATTGGACTTTCAGTTTTCACAAGCAAAATGAGTACACAGCATGAAGAAATGAATGTTCATAGGTAACTGGCCTTTTAAGACGTTTTCTGCATCAGATCATGGTAGACCATTCTGCATCAGATCATGGTAAACCAACAGACAGTAGGTATGCAGGGTATTTTGAAGCTTTATTTCAATTAACAACTTGCAACCCTCTTCTTATTTATATACGAGATCATTTAATGCTACTGATTATTGTCAAGCTCTTGTGGGGAGACACCATGGGTGAATACACTGTCTCACATTGCTGCACTGCTCTCACTGGTTTTAAAAAATGAAAATTAATTCATACCACAAGGCCTCCATGGTTGCCTGCGCTGTGGAATCGGCTCCAATCACTCTCAGCCGTGATAAAACACGAATTACGTTCCCGTCCACAACACCAGCTTTCTGTGTGAAATAAAATGACGATTCTAGGAGTCTACCATTGCCCGAGACTAGCATAAAAATTAAAAAGAAGATAAGTAATCCCAAATTCAGTCATCTTTTTAAGTTATTTATAATATTTTAATCAAGACATTATTCAAGCTAAAATCAACACCAAAAATGTGTTTTCCTCTTAAGTCTAAAATTGCTTTTTTCTTCATAGATATGACATTTGCTTGTGTAATCTATTACAATTTAACCCACTTGTTTGTTAATCACTACTCTAAAAAGCCCTTCATAGCCATCAAACCAACCTTTTCTACAAATTTCAGCAATGTTTACAATTGTATTTGATATTTACGGTAGAATGTGTTTATCCTAACAAAACCTCAAGACATTCGTAAACGCATGTGCACTCATGTGTGTGTCTGTGCCCGTGTGAGTGGCAAACAGACATCACACACATTATCAGTGGAAAAGCATGTCAAATTGATATAACACTATACCTGTCCTAAAGCAATAGAAGCTATTGCACTGGCTGTGTACTTCCCCACCCCTGGCAGTTGTTTCTGCAAGTCCTCCACATTTCTAGGCATTTCTCCATTCAGCTCCGTCACAACCTAACAGAACACAGCAACTAAAAGTGAACAACACCCATACAGCTGTACCAAATAAAAGGATTGAAATATTAAACGAACGAATACCAAACTTTATTTACGTAATCATTCTTATATAGCGCTTTTCCAGCTCAAGAGCTGCTCAAGGCGCTGGCTGATGTAGGATCTAACTCAAGCTGCCTGAGGCGTACACTTGCAGCCTTTGTGTGCATAGTCTGATGCCCAGACAACTAAGCATAAACCTGGGCCACCGGGTATGGTGGTGAAGTGACCTGGGGTACCGGGTATGGTGGTGAAGTGACCTGGGGTACCGGGTATGGTGGTGAAGTGACCTGGGGTACCGGGTATGGTGGTGAAGTGACCTATTGCTTGCTGGGTGTATTTGTGTAGCTGACACTCACCCATCTAGGACTTGAGCGTCAGAATCTTTAAAGTCCGGTCGATGGAATGCGTGCATGCACAGCCTAGACCTCAGTTTATACTCTCATCCAAATGACTCAAGGAGTAAACAATAAAGCAAAAGCATTGCAATAAGGTAAAAGCACAGCATTGAGATATCATCTGCTAGTAATTCCTCAAGGGTTTGCTTTAACCAACTGTCCAAACAAGCGTGTCTAACCAATGCCTAATTAGCGCTGCCTCTTTTAGTGCCACAGATCACTTCAGATTTAGCTCTTTTCACAGTTCTAATTCTAGTATCATCCATGATATATGCAAAGTGAATAACCAAAAATGTTCTTTGCCCTTGTGATGGTGTCCGGTCTGCGACTTTTTTTTCCGAAATAAGAACGGGTCCTGGCCTAAAAATAGCTGCGCCCGAACATTTCCGAAGTTCGTTTCAGACAATCGGATAAACCCAGTACTATATATAGGATTACAGGCACATGATCTCACCACAATTCGTATTGTGATGTGTGCATGATATAATAAAATACTATTCACCCCCCTCCGAGAGTTCATATTTTTAATGTCTTTTATCTGATAACACAATATATATATATATATATATATATATATATATATATATATATATATATATATATATATATATGTGTGTGTGTGTGTGTGTGTGTGTGTGTGTACTTTTTTTTTCCCCTTGCAAAATATAGTACAGTATTGCTGAGTGTTTATATTTCTCAATTAGAGCCAGTTGTTTAAAATGTAGATAACTAGCTTATTAAATTTACTTTTATGTTTATCAACTTACTTTTATGTTTATCAATGAAAGCTCTCCACCAGCCAGTCACTTTACAATAAAGACATCCCACGCAGGGGACGCTAAGGCTGTACTCTAATTTATCGAACCCCCGTTTACAAAAACAAAATAGAATACAAACATCATTATAAATTATTAACAAAATACATATAAAATGCCTACACTGCTAAATAATATTATAGGAAGCCCTAGTGACCACCTGGCAGAAAGCGTCCAATATTCCCAAGCTGATCCAACAGACCTCATACACAAATAAGGAGTCTTGTCCCGGAAGAGTTTTCAAGAAAAAAGGTAGGTGACTGGTCTAGCGAAGAAGAAGATAGCATAGCAGATTGATAGAACAGAGCAGGAATGAGAACGAGCAAATGAGAAAGACAGCGACAGTGGGAATTTAAAGCAACAAATTTCCATAAAGTGGGAATACTATTTATACTGAAACCCCCGGCACCCCAACGGGGGGAAGGGGGGGGGGGGGGGGGACTCAAGATGATTCAACAGACCTCACAAATAAATGAGGAGTTTTGTCCCGGAATGAGTTTTTAAGAAAAAAGGTAGGTGACTGACCAGTCTACATTACATTACATGATTATTGCTTTAGGTCCAGCAGACTCTTCCGAGCCAAATCAGGACTGGACAACCCTTGATCCGCATAAAAGATCTGCCGAAACAACCCTAGTGGTAAAACTGAAAGCTCTCCACCAGCCAGTCACTTTACAATAAAGACATCCCACGCAGGGGAAGCTGAGGCTGTACTCTAATTTATCGAACCCCTGTTTACAAAAATAAAATAGATTACAAACATCATTATAAATTATCAACTAAACACATACATATAAAATGCCTACATTGCTAAATAATAACATCATAGGAAGCCCTAGTGACCACCTGGCAGAAAGCGTCCAATATTCCCAAGCTGATCCAACAGACCTCATACACAAATAAGGAGTCTTGTCCCGGAAGAGTTTTCAAGAAAAAAGATAGGTGACTGGTCTAGCGAAGAAGAAGATAGTATAGCAGATTGATAGAACAGAGCAGGAATGAGAAAGAGCAAATGAGAATGACAGCGACAGTGGAAACTTAAAGCACTAAATTTCCAGAAAGTGGGGATATTATTTATACTGAAACCCCCGGCACCCCAACGGGGGAGGTGAGCGAAGAAGAAGAAGATAGTATTTTAGTAGATTTAATAGAACAGATTAGGAATGAGAAAGAACAAAGGAGAAAGACAGCGGCAGTGGGAATTTAACACACTAAATTTCCAGAAAGTGGGGATACTATTTATACTAAAAAAAAACGGAACCCCACCGTTTTCTTTACAATGGGTTGTGATTTGATTTTAGGTAAGTAAGTTGGAATGAGATGGACAAAATCATGATCAAATTTACCAACAGAAGGGAGTACAAACGATTTATAAGCATCAGGAATGTTGCCATACAGATGATCAATGGTATTGTTTTGACGGGTAGGGATAGGCTGATGAAATGAGGGCAAACAAGTGCAAAGGTCAAAGCTATTGAAGTCACCTGCAATAAAGTTAGGTGCATCAGGGGAGATAATCTGTAGTTCTCGCACAACATCGAAAATCTGGGTCACTGCATGTGTGGGGTTAGCATGGAGAGGTGTGTAAAAAACAGTGACGAAGATTTGACTGAACTCACGCAGCAGGTAGCGAGGTCACAGTAATACTGAAAGCAGGTCAAGGTCGTGTGTGTTCAACTGTTTTCGCACTGTTATATAAGCGTGTTAAGGCTTTGATGTGCCACTTTGCTTTGCTTTTGTTGCAAAATATCAGATACATTTAAAGATGGGACATATAAATATCTTTTCGTCCCAAAACTGTCACATAACATCATTCAGTCTTCACTCGCTTAACATACCTTCTGTGCCCCTTCATGCAAACGTTTCCCTCTCGAGTAGTACCCCAAGCCTGACCACATTTCGTTCACCTCCTGTTTTAATGGAAGAAAAACAAAAACTTGCTATTTAAGAATCAGAATTAGATTAGATAAAAAAATCAGTTTAGATGTTATTGTTGCTGCTGTGCAAGTCAAAGTAAATATAAGTAAATGTGAACATCTAGTGTTAGATAATTTTTCCATAAAATAAGAAAAGGCGTACCCAGGTTTAGAATATCTTTCAATTAAAATGTGGCGTCAGCTGAGCTTGAGAATACTGATAAAGAGTTCCTATTATCTACTAAACCAAAATTTAAAAATATGAAGCCCCCCCCTCCCTCCCACCTCTCCACAAAAAAAAATACAAAAACAAAAAACACAAACCACAAATCCTAACAACAAAAAACTAACAACAAAAAGAAGAATGCAGCATGGTTAAAATTATTTGGTGCTATTTGGAGTGAGTTAAAACAAATTCATTATTAAGACCTTTAGTTCCTAATACAAGAAAATTATGCACAAAATTTAGAAAGCGACACAGAATTGTCCGAGATTCACAACGAACATGCTTTCACTATTTTAGTGTGTTGTTAAGTTCCTTATACTACAGTCCAGCATGAAGTGAAAGGTAGGAAAGATAGGCAGGGGGGTGGGTGGGAAGGTAAAGAGTGAATGGGTAGTGAACTGACACATTTTCAAAAACTTTTCCGTTCAATTTCCATCTTAATTTAATGTTGTTTTTTTTAAGCTTCAAATTTTAAGCAGGTGATTACCATGCCCTGATAAGTCTGTACTCAAACCATTTTGAAGTATGCTACCTTCTACATAATGCATTCATGGACAAGATGTTCATCATACCTCCAGCTTTGCCTTGGCAAGTTCCGAAAGGGTTGGCCATTTCTGCAAAGTTAGCAAAACTGATCATCAGTGAATCACCCAAGCAACACTTCTGTATATTGTTGTCTGCATCTTAGTTCTTGTGCTTGTTACTTTCATCATCACTGTTTACAACAACAAACATGCTTCTGCTTCCCAGACATAATCTGTAACTGTAAAATGCATTGCATAAAAGGCCATCCCTACCCACCCACCCAACTTAAATAAAACTTACATAAAACGAGAGAGAGAGAGAGAGAGAGAGAGAGAGAGAGAGAGAGAGAGAGAGAGAGAGAGAGAGAGAGAGAAAGAAAGAGAGAGAGAGAGAGAGAGAGAGAGAGAGAGAGAGAGAGAGAGAGAGAGAGAGAGAGAGAGAGAGAGAGAGAGAGAGAGAGAGAAGATAGCTACAAACAAACTGGTAACTTATGTTACAATAATATATTCTAATGTAATAATACTAATAATAGTAATATGGATAATTAACAATTTTTTTTAATATTTCCCCCATGATTATTTTCAAGCACTGTTTATCATGCAAGTGTTATCATTGCTGTTGAACCCCAGTGGGTTTTGATTATAGTCATTAGATTTTCCTACAATTACTCCAGCTCTGCTTTGCCGTCTTACTTTCATCCATTTGATGTAGTAATCAACCACCGTAGACACCTGCGTCTGCTGTAGCATAATTTCCGACACCCAGACTGCAAAAAAAATAAAATTTTATAAATGAATGAACGACTCATAAGTGTACACACTTGTAAAAAGGTTCAGCGAAGGGAACACAAAACACAATCGATCATATATTTATTTATATAAATGGAACAGAAGAAAGTATTTCTTAATAAGTGCAAGGCAACCTTTCATTCAAACATTACACAACACTAAGCTTATAATTTTGGTATTTCAATAGGCAAAATAAAATAAATGTATAAAATTAAAAATAGAAAAGAATATTACCTGCATATGCTCTTTGGTTTACATCATACACTGTACTCTGGGGAAAATACAATACATACATGTATAAACCAAGAAGCACATTGAGTTTGTACACTTAATCCACGGTTCCACTTCCAGCCAATGTATAATATGCTAAGTTTATTTTTTACTTTGTTACTTATATTGATCAGCGTACAACTAATCAATGAAATGTATACATTATTTAAAATGGCTCCAATAAATGTTTATCTCTCCAGTCACCTAGCAATGCTAGTAGCATAACTATGTGTTCTGTAATGTTGTTAACAAAATGGCTACATGAGTACATGACACCAGCAACAAACTGTATCGAAATGCTACTAATTATTATTCTTATTATTATTATTATTATGAACATTTCGAAATGCCTAATCTTGACAGCTCTAAGCGTTATATACACAAAATTTAACAATGACGATGATAAAGATTCAAGCAGATAAGAAAAAGTAACAACCGTGGAAAGCAATAAAAGTAGAAGAAGGTTACTGACAAATACAATTAGGATGAAAAAAACTACAAAAACAGCAACATATGCAACATTGCAAAGGACAGGAAATTGTAAACAACGAACAAATATATATGTAATAATTAACTTATTAAGGAATGAGACATGATGGTGATGTATGGTGGAATTGTTTAAATACCCCACTCCTCCCTCTTTCTTTCTCACACACACACACACCAAGCAAGGATAATTAATTTTTTTCCAGTGAATTTCATACATCTCTGAGTTGTGACTTATGAAAAAAAGACATTTAAAATAAATTACATTATATTTATAATAAATGTTCTAACCAATTTACTACAGATTTATTGATTTATGTACCTGCTTACGCCAAGGTAGGTCTCTCTTGTTGGCATCATACCATGCTAACAGTCTTTTCTGTACGTCTTTAATTTCTTCCTCTGTGAAACAATGGATGGTCAAAGATCCACGTGGTACATCTTGTCTTGAGGGTTGTTTTTGATCTGCTAATAAAACTTAACAGTATAATGCAACTATAAATTATTCAAAATTTAAAAAAACAGTAATTCATTCAACGATTCATTGACAATGTTGGGCAAATCACACGCACAAAAATATAAATTTACAATAAACAGCCCATCAGTAAAACAAGAGAATTACTCAACTCGCAGTTTGCCACATTGTGTAAATGAATTAATTTCAACAGTATTGTATTAGTATTAAAAGAATATTGATCTTCAAGATCAGCACCCCATACTTTTAGAACAAATAGTCACAGAATATATGACTGTAAATAATTAATTTATGATTGATAGGGTTAAGGTTTGTGTTAGCTGGTTTGGGGTAGAGTTAGCACAGGCCCAGAGCACTTACTCGTAGGCCTCACTACAATACTCTCATTATTGTAGTGAGGCCTATGAGTAAGTGCACTGGGCTTGTGGATAGGGGTAGTAATATCTAACCTGAAAAGTACATCTGCATGAACCCTAACACTATGGTCGTATGGAGTATGGTGTGTTGTTTTGACTTTTGTTGTGTTTTGTTTGTGTGTGTGGACTATTTTCATTAATATGCTGATCTTGAGGATTGCCCAAAAATAATGCTTGTATGTGCGCAATTTGCTTGGATGTGTATGGTGTAAAGAGGGACACGAATGCCAGTTACTGGTGGTCAATAACGTAACTAGGCCTAACTTTTACATTGCAACATTGAAGTTTCATAGTTTGAATGTCAGCATTCTCATGATTGTGTGGCTTACCGATTAGTACATAAATTTGAAAAGACCGTACTTTTTGACGAAACACGTCGTCTACTGCCATTCTTCCCCATTGCAGCAGTAAGATCTTATGTGTAAAGCCGAGGGCTACCAAACTCCAAACTTGGAAAGTAAAAAGTGGGTGCGCGCGCAGCGTAAGGGTCGGGTGTTTTTCTGCTTTGCTCCATCTAAAAGCAGAGAGTAATTTTCGTTTTTCCCTTCGTTCTCTTGTTAAATTCCCTCCAAATCATATCCAGCCTAACCCTCAAATCCCCCTACCCCAGTGAATTGCAAGGTAAGCGAATTGTTACTCATCTTTTTTCTGCCAAAGTACTTTGACTGCATTGTGATAGTACTGTGAGTACCATGTAAACAAAGATGGCGGCGCCCGTATTCAAAACAAGACACACCTTCGTTTCTTTCTCGCCTTAAGTTTATCTTCTTCAAAGTTTCGACATGAATGCTGTTTGCTTCATTATTATCCTCCTTTTGTCAATAATGGAAATAAACCAGGAAATACATCCACAAGATCAAAACGTAGAAGAAAGTCACTACCCATGTGGCGTCTGCGATGGATCAGTGGGCTGGGAACAGAGAGGCGTTGCATGTGAAAGCTGCGGACAATGGTTCCACGCAAGTTGCCAAAGCATCAACAGTGGATCCTACGACATACTTGGCAGGAGTGATGTTACGTGGCACTGTGCAGTGTGTGCAAATGCTAATTACAGCAGTGTGGCATTCGACCTGCATGGCATAGGCACCAAAACAATCAACCTTTCTGACTCTGCCCTACAATCTATCCCTGATAGTCCTTTTCATCCATACCATACATCATCCCCCTCAAGAGCAAGTAAACAAGATAAACACTCGAGAAGGCCACTTCGCTTCCTGACTGTGAATTGCCAATCTATTCTAGGCAAGGTGGCGGAACTTGATAACCTCGTCCAAAGTACGAAGCCTGATGTCATTCTAGGAACAGAGTCCTGGCTAACGCCACTTCACACCAATGCTGAAATCTTCCCCAAGGGATATAATATCTACCGAAGAGACAGAGTGAGGCAGAAAGGAGGCGGAGTATTCATTGCTGTCTCTGATGATCTGACGTCCCTTGAAGAACCAGATCTATCCACAGAGTGTGAAATCCAGTGGGTCAAAATCAAGTTAAAGGGTAGAAGAACACTCTTAGTAAGCTGTTTCTACCACCCCCATACAGATAACAAGGAAAGTATGAAAGCATTTGTAGAATCTGCCCACCGCGCCTCAAACACCAACAATGCAGTTATCGTTGTAGGAGGCGATTTCAACCTCCCGGGATGGCTCTGGCCATCAAAAACACTGAAGAAAGGAGCCCCACACCCTAACATTCACCATATGTTCATGGATAGCTTGAACGATCTCGGCTGGGAACAAATGATTCAGGAACCCACGAGAGGTGAAAACTTCCTCAACCTGTTCCTCACAAACAACCCCAACCTCATACCAAGAACAGAGATCCTCCCAGGATTGTCAGATCATGACGCTGCCTACATGGAAGTCCAGATCCACCCACCAAAGAAACGCCAGCTACCCCGACAGATTCCCATATACACTGATGAAAGCAAAGAACCACTGAAACAAGCAGCACATCTATTAAATGACCACATAATAAACTCTTACAACGAAGATAGCTCAGTTGAGGAAATCTGGTCAGAACTAAAGACAGGCCTACTAGAGGCCCTAAAAAGGCATGTTCGACACAAGCAAGCCAAACCAAAAACAAGCCACCCGTGGGTAAACCACGAAACCAAAAAGCTGATTCGTAAGAGAGACAGAGTCCACAAGCGCTGGAAGAAGAATGGTGACAATATCCTCTATGAGAAGTTCAAATCACTAAAGCGGCTTGTCCAGAAAAACATCCGCCGTCAATACTGGGCATACATAGAAGGTCTAATACTAGACAACCCAGAGAGTGAGACCACACCTCAAAAGAAGTTCTGGAGCTTCATTAAAGCACGCAGAACTGAAGGAATGGGCATCTCACCACTAAAAGACGCAGGGAGATTGATCACAGACCCCAGAGAACAAGCCCAGCTGCTCAACGACCAGTTCCGCTCCGTCTTCAGCCCCAAAGAATCCATCTCAGAAGAAGAGTTTGTGCAGCGCTGCCCTCCACCTAAGGATCTGCCCGAATTTCCAACTTGTGGAGAAATAGACATCACGGAGGAAGGTGTTAGAAGGCTACTGCTGAACCTCAACCCAAACAAGGCTTGTGGTCCTGACGGAATCACACCCAGACTGCTCAGGATAGTCGCAGAAGATATCAGTCCAGCCTTCACACTTCTTTTTCGCTGTTCTTACAAATCAAGCATCCTTCCACAAGACTGGAAACTAGCAAATATCACACCCGTATTCAAGAAAGGGGAGAGATACTCAGCAGTAAACTACCGTCCCATCTCCCTTACCTGCATAGCCTGCAAATTAATGGAGCACATCATCACCAGCCATCTCATGTCCCACCTGGAAGATAACAACATCCTTGCACCAGAGCAACATGGCTTCCGACGTGGGCACTCCTGCGAGACACAGCTCCTGGGCTACGTAGATGAGACTACTGAGGAGCTGGAAAGGGGAAACCAGGAAGACACCATCGTCCTTGACTTCTCAAAGGCCTTCGACAAGGTAAACCACGCCCTGTTGATCCACAAGCTCCAGCGCTATGGAATAGGAGGCCACCTCAAGAATTGGATTGAGGACTTCCTGCATGGCCGGCAGCAAGCGGTGGTGGTTGAGGGAGCAAGATCCGATTTCACACCAGTGGAATCCGGGGTCCCCCAAGGCTCAGTCCTAGGACCGAGCCTATTCCTCGTGTATATAAATGACTTACCGACAGGCATCAAGTCCAAAGTTAGGCTATTCGCCGATGACACGATGTGCAGCAACACCACCAAAACCGAAGCTGACCAAAGAGTACTGCAGGAGGACCTCAACACCCTTGCATCCTGGGAAGAACAGTGGTCCATGCAGTTCCACCCAGAAAAGTGCTCCACCTTAAGCGTCACTAGAAAGAGGAAGAAGATCACCCCGGCATACAAACTGCATGGCCACACACTCGAAAATGTCAGCTCTACCAGGTACCTTGGCATCAACATCCAGGACGACATGAAGTGGGGAAACCATGTAAGCAACATCACTAATAAAGCAAACAAGACACTAGGCTTCCTCCGTCGCAACCTCAGGATTGGCAACAAGAAGGCAAAGGAAACTGCGTACAAGGCCTTTGTCCGTCCAATCCTTGAATACGCAGCAACAGTATGGGACCCTCACACAGTCACTGAGACTCTAGCCATCGAAAAAGTACAACGCAGAGCAGCGAGATGGGTCTCAGATCGACATCGGCGTTCATCCTGTGTAGACACCATCATGGAATCCCTCAACTGGCCCTCTCTTCAAGAACGACGACACAGAGCCCGCCTAGAGATGATGTACAAATATCACCATGGCCTAGTATCCATCAACTCCAACTACTTGCCCAAACCATCAGAAAATAGGCTGAGTACCAGGAAGAATAACAGCTGCTGCTACGACATCCCCCACTGCAGAACTCAGTATAGGCAGATGTCGTTTTTCCCAAGAACAATACCTGACTGGAACAATCTGCCTGACGATGTCGTCACTGCAGAGTCCCTGGACACCTTTAAGTCCAGGTTGACCTCCTGCCTGTAACATGATGCTCCTTCCCACACTCCATGCACCCTCTCCTCCCCTATCCTCACTCCCCACGTATCCCCCCCCCCTTTCCTGACCCACCCCAACCCCCCAGTCACTGATTCCCCCCCCTCCCCCGATCACCCCTGTACCCTTCCCTTCTCCTATTATTATCTAAATAACAATGCATAGCCTCCAGTATCCTCAAAGTACACCCGACCTAAAATACCTCAAATACAAAGCGCGTCTTAGCACCCAAAAAGCGACAAAATCATCAAAATACTGATGTTGGTCGTCTACAGGAAGAAGAAGAAGAAGAAAACCTTGAAGGCTAAACTCGCGCCAATTGTTTCATGACACTTCATAACCAATCGTCCATTTAAAGATAAATTCTAAAAGCAAATAAAGTACCTATTCTAACTAAATAAGTGATCAGTTCTTGTTGCTAAACAAACTTACTATTGGGACTGAAGTATCAATTGTAATAAATAATGCAGAACGACATCGTTATTAATATATTCCTAAACATTCGCAACGTTAGCTTAGTAAAAGCATTCTGAAAAGAATTATTTCCCTTTCAAAGATGGCAGTCGATCTGATTAGTTTCGCGTATGCAGCAACAATTGCTGCTGGAGGCATTATTGGCTATGCGAAAGCAGGTTCAGATATTACTAATAGTAATTTTCTCTAACACTTTTTTGCATTGATGTTTTCTTTTCAAAAACAAACTTCCCCAAGTAATGTTTTTCATCTCTTGTTGTCATATGTTCTGGCTTCCTGGTCCTCAATTATATTAATTTTATATAGTAGTAGTTAGTGTAGGGACTAGATCATGGTGATCATTAAGCCTCACGGCTTATTTAATGTCCCATCTTTAGCACATATATTTCAGGTCTGATTTAAGCTGATTTAATATTTCAATTAAATTTATTTTTTATCAGTTACCTAATGATGTATTATATTTGAATTAATAGCTTGTTTTTAGATTTATTCTATGTAAAATAAATTAGGTAATTGATAAAAGCAAATAATTGTAATGAAAACTATACCAAACTCAGGAATTGTCCTGGCACTGAAAGAATTAGTAGTTTTGCTGTACAAAAATAGGCATGAAATTATTAATAACATTTATGTCCACTTTCCAAATACAAATAAATGTGTAGAATGCTATTAGCAGAACCCCTGCTCATTAAACTGCTAGCATACATGCCACAACCAAGTAATGTTGGAATGGCCAAGAATATTTAAAATACATAAATTTAAGAGAATAAAAGTACATGCCATGAGAATATTTTGCAATCTATTGTAACAGTCTAGCACACAGACAAATACAATTCCTTTAGTTTACATTTTGAAAATAACTCTCTTGATTTCTTTTTTTAAAATAAATTTGTTGTTATTGACTATTGTTATAATTTGGAATGTGGAACGTTCTACTAAGTTCTCACATGTATATTTTACAATTTCTGCAAAAAATGAAAGATTTGCAGAGACATAAAGTACTGAAAGCACTATATGTGTAATTAACTAGTAATAAGGCTTGGGTTGATGATCTATTTTTCTAAACCTTGCTCACCCAAAATCAATTTGTTTTTTCTCCTTTATCTTACTCATCCAAGCTACCTTTCCCCTCAAGCTCACTGCGGACATGAATATGAAAACTTTATTTATTTATGATCTCACAGAGAAATTACACTGAACATATATTCAACATTGAATTGAGACATTCTCATAACAAAGGGGCATCGTCCCCTTTATTTTTGTTCATAGCTGACGTGTTTTTAGTCAAGTTTCTTGGAATCCTTTGTACTCGACCGTCTTTCACCAATTGTTTGCAGACAAATATTTGTTTCATAGAGTGATAGAACAACTTTGTTAATAAAGTAGTGAGAATTCTGCATGACAGCCTGTGGACTTTAAATGAGACATTAGTTTAGTGGGCAAGTTAAAAATTCTGGCTTTTCACCTTTATTTTTTATTTTAAAATAAAATTTACAATGTCAAAACAAAAGATACTACACAATAACTTTGAGATAAATGCCAAAAATGTATGTGAAATCATTCTTTCAGCACAATGTTTTTTTTTAAAACTTTACCGAGTGCTTTATACATGATAATTATTTTTTGTTTACACTATTTGTCAGTTTTGTTTGTCTATGCTACACTTTAGTATTTATAAAGCAAATTTTAATATATTTAAAAAAATGCAGGAAGCATCCCGTCTTTGGCGATGGGCCTGACCTGTGGAGCCCTGATGGCAGTTGGGGCATATCAAACAACCAACGATCCGAAAAATGTTACCCTTTCCCTTGGTGAGTTTGCTGGGGAAAAAAGTAACATTATGATGTAATGCAGATTTCTTTTGTTTGTACAATTCTTGTCATCCTCCTCCAACTTTCTCTCCCTCCTTATCCCCGCTCCCTTGTTTCCTTTCAATTGGATGATGTTAGTAACAGTGCTTGCCCAACAAGCAAATAGAGAAGGAATAAGAGAGTTGGAGAGATGTTCAAGGAAGAGGCAGCTGTAACTAGTGTAAGAGAGGGAGACAATAATATACTCAGATCTATATACATGCATATATAGCGAATTGGTATCATAGAATTAGAAGGGCAGTTTCATTATCTGTCAAGTAGATGTATGATTTGTCTCACTAACAGTTAACAATATTAGCTGCAAGATATTGTGTTAAATAGATGTCAGGTTGGTAATAAAATGTGTGTTTTACTTCTAGTGACTTCTGCCATACTGACTGGAGTGATGGGATACAGATTTATGAATTCAGGGAAGTTTATGCCAGCTGGTTTTGTGGGAGCTATGAGGTAAGCTCAGTATGTCTTCTTAACACTGCCAGTGATCATATCACCATACCTTTTTGCGCATACCGTGACATTCCTTTACAGCGAAATGGCCAGAGTACTGAAAGCACTCGTCCAGTTGCCATGAGTAAATATTGGTACACTCAACGTAAATGTGCAGGTCACTCAACCGAAAGGCAGCCGATTGTTCTCACTCCATATTTCTTTTCTCATAGCTGATGATACATTGCACTGAATCATATTGAACCATCTTTTACTAGGTACAGAAAAATTTCAGTTTCACTTTGTGTGAATGTTATTAACGGGCTAGTAAACATTCTGACAGGCTTCTGATTCTGTAAAGTTTCTGGTCCAGTGGGCTAGTTAAAAATTCTGCCTTTCTGCACCCTTGTACAGCCTACTGGTGCAGAGTTTTTTTTTTTTAACAACTTGGCCCATTTTGAAAAAATTATGAAACTGATGTGTTTGTCATGGTGCAGGCTTTCAGTTAATTTTCAAAATGTAATTGCTATTTTTCTGCACAGTCTGTCTATGTATATTCCATTTGTTTTCATCATCATATTCCCATATAATTGTTCTATGCTTGTCTACCATCATCATCGTCTATTCTGACAAATGAATTTGCTTGGTTTGTTTCAGTTTGTTGATGGTTCTGAGGTTTGGCTACAGGATGTACGCACAGTAAATGTCATGGTTGCAGTTGTGAACTTGATAAATGGCAAAGAGATTTATGGTGATATTTTGTATTGTCTCTTTGATGTCATTCATTTTTGTGATGGCATAATTAATCATGTCATGCCCTGTCATTGGGTGAAACTGTAATGATTTTTTTTTTTTTAAAGATTAAAGACAAAACGTTTTCTTAAATGAAATTGCAAGTTATCATAATACTTCAAATATTATTATAACACCTCTGATGTAATATCTGAAAAAAATTCTTTCAAGGGGAGGAGTGGGAGGCATTTTTAGTTTACTGGCTGCTGCCATATGTAGCATTTTTTTTTTTTTAATGATTTTGTTTCTATAGATTATGATTGCCAGCCTGTCTTACTTGTTGATAATGCACACTTTGTAGAGAACGAAATTATTCGTTAGGATTTATCGTTATGGATATTTCAGTGTTGATTTTTGTTCTTACTGCAACAAACATGCCGTGCGTAGAAGTCAGGTCATTTCTGTGTTAATACAGCTTGTTTCTTCTCTTCTGTAAAAATGTCATATGTACTATTATTATCGATTTCATTTTTTAAAGTTTAAATTGTCATTCATTCTAAACAGGTTTATGTGTGATTTTTTTTTAATTGAATTGTTGCGATAAACAATTAAGAAATGCAAAAGAATAAATCCAAATAAAGCAAACTGTTGCTGTTGTTATCATATACTGTGTTGAATACTGTGCAATTTATATTTGTTTCAGTCTGCTTTTGGTATAACTTCCTTATATTTCCTAACGAATTGGGAATCCCACACACTAATAAAGTAATAGTAATATGTGCAGTAAAACTTTAAGCAAGTGTAAGCTTTCTAGTACTGAAGTTTGAGAACACAACATATACACCAACCAACCATCACTTGTAATTCATTTTGCAACAAAGGGTATGCTCCATGGTGCATAGAAAGAATCATGACAGTTGAGGATCAAAAGAACTTCCCAACAACATCAACCAGTTAACTTTAATTCAGTCACAGATTTATTTGATTCAAACAATGTTCAAGGTCAGGTTTATTCATCCTTCATTTCTTCCCAGGCCACTCGAGCAGCTCTCAACTTTTCCGCTTTTTTGCAGCCTTCTTCTTTGGACTGGCAGCCACTGCAAAATAGAAATAAAAATCTGTCAACCTACAAAAAAAACAACCAACAAACAATTTTTAAACCTACGAAAAACCAACCAACCAATCCATCATTGTTGATAAGTTTTACACTAAGTATTCTCCATCTACCACTCCAGTTTTCTCATTTAAAAAAAACAAAACAAAAACTACGAATGCCTTGACCCACGTTTTTAGTAAAGTACATGTGTATGCCAAAATAGCTGAACTGATCTTTTCCGTATACACTGTTCATTTTCCTTAGCGCCCATATTATGAATCATAATGAAAATCCTTTTAGGTAAAATTTAGTTTTCATTGTTTATAGGGTCCAGCGGAGTGCAAAGCTCAGAATCGGGACCACAACTTTGTTGAAGGAGGACTCGCCCCAAATCCATATAAAAGATATGCTGAAACTACCCTAATGGTAACACTGACGGCACTCCACCAGCTGGAAACAACCCTAATGGTACCACTAAAGGCACTCCACCAGCTGGTCACTTTACAGGGAACGCGGAGGCTGTACTCTAATTTATCAAACCACCTTTTACAAAAACAAAATAGTATTTATACAGAAAACCCTAGAATCCCAACAGGGGTTTTAAGGTATTAACTACTTGCTGAAATCTGTTGATTCAAAGAATACAGACAAGCTTTCATTTTTGGAGTGTGCCTTGTGCCAAAGGTGCATACACATGTTAAAACTAGTGCACCAATCTACACAGCGTTTTAAATATTTCCGTTTATCGAGTGAATAGCACACTTGTCAATGCTGCATCATCTTACGACCTAACAAAGGGCCGCTCTCATGCATCATGCACGATGGACATTGCCGCCTCATTTCCAAATGTCAATGTACTTTAAAAATTAAATAAATAAAATAAAAAAGGTTATTAGATTGAAATGTTTAGTTGCCCATTGTTTTTTTTTCATGCAAGGGGGCCAGCTGGCCAATAGATTTTCTACCCAAAAATGAACCCAGAGTAGTGCTAAACACTCTATGATCACACAGACAATTCAAACAAGTATCTCAAAATTTAAATTAACCAAAATAATCTCTATAAGAATGTAAAGTACTCATAATTGTAAATCAACCTACAAAATACTGGATGTCTGATGCATGGAATTTCCCTAAACAAATTGTCAAAGACGGTTGCCTCAGTTCAAAACTAATAGACAATGCTCGGAAATACAAGGGGTAACAACTTTAGTTGGCTTGCCTGCATGATGCCCCCAGAGTTATTAATGTTGGGCGGACATTCTTTGGAAACACACACAGTTCATCACCTAGAATTTCATCTGTCCTCCATCAAACCTTCTGAATCAACTAAAAGTTTGATTTGAGTTGCAATCCTGGCTAGCTCCACTAGTTCGGCCTTGCACTGCCCTGCAACCCCCCCCCCCCCCCCTCTCCCCCACCATACCCCCTTTTTTCCGAATAAAAGCCTGCAGCTCTGGGTAGCTTTCATAGTGTTCTTAGATAAGATGTCTGCCTGGATAATTCTAGGTAAATAAAAACAACAAAAAGGCAAGTTTCCGAATAATGCCTATTGTAAGACCTGAAAAAAAAGCCAAGGTTAAAGATATACACCCTTGCAGAATCTTACCTGTAATTTTCACAGTTTTGTTCTTCTTTGGGATTACTTCTTCAGCGGGTGAACTCTCATCTTCCAGATTCTCACTCTCTCTTGCTATGGCTTCCATTAATTTTCTCTTCCTCTTCTGCCTTTTGGACTCCGCTTTCTGGTTGGAGGGATAAGTCACAGCAATGCAGGTTGGACGGAAGGACAAACTCCTTGATGCCATCAGCTGTACTTGTATGCTCGACTGTACAAATAAACAATAACCAAATAATAACAAAATAAAGTACAACTGGACACATTTTTTCCAGGATACACAGATTTAACGTTCTTCGCGCCATGCTGGCCAAGATCTGTAGAATTCAATTTTAGTTTTGGTTTCCGTTTCATACAAATGGCAAGAGATGTGGTTCCTGGGGTAGTACAATGCGAAACCGTAAATCTGCAGATGTTAACCAAAACGGGTGCGTTGCCATGAACCTAAAATCTACTGATCCTGGAAGAAATGTAATCAGCTCACAACTCCATAGGTACAGGGAGATAACTCATACAGTTTCGCTTGGGGAAAAAATGTAAAAACAGAAAATTAACAAAGAAAATAACTGTTAGTGTATATTATTTTCAGAGATGTAGATGCACAAAACACAATGAAGGAAATAAAGCATTCATATAAGATTTTTAAATTTTATTTTATTAATAACCATCAATTGATGTGATCTCGGTTAAAAAGTAACTGTTTTTTTTTTGTTTTTGTTTTTTAAAGTCACTGCTTCATTGTATTCTAAAGTGACTGCTTTGTTGTGTTCTAGTTAACACTTAACACCTACTCATAATGTCATACTATAAACCTTTTGTTTGACAATTCTGTATACACTGATTGCTCCATCTGAAGCTGCGGTTGTCAACCATTGTTCTGATGATGGGTTCTCATGTGATGGACATAATGCTAGTGCTCGTATTCTGAAAGATAAATTGAATGTAATTTAGAATACTTTGAAATCCATCATTATCATCATCATAACTGTGTTCAAAATCAGACACACTAATCATACATATGTTTAAATCTAAAGCAGGATGTCGATTGCAGGCACCTCTCCACTGTGCAACCACCAATAAGCTGCACCAAAACAACAAATAACAGGTTAGCTAATGACAATTTTGCTATAAGGAAAACACATTATTTGGTATAGGAAACCCTGCTGTTACCTTGTGGACTTGGTTTCAAAGCTGCACAGTTCCTTGCCATTGGCAGTGTTAACAAAGCACAACTCTGCCTTTTTCTTTCCTGCCTGCTGCATTTCACCTTCTCCGCTATACACAACCACTTTGTCCTGACAAACACAGAAGTATCTTTTCATGAATATCATTACTTATGCTCATGGCCACAAAACATATGAAGACAAGACAATATGACCATGGGTCGTTGCAAAACATAATATGCAGGTAAACAGAGCCCAACTCAAGATTTTCAACCCTGAAGTGTACTGTATGAAATTCTTGAAAGGAAAATCAAAATTTAACATTAGTTTTCAATGAAAATGTGTTATCTGGTCAAACAGGAAGAACAGATAGTAAAGTCCCTTCCATTATTTTTTATGCCTAGTGTTTTTGTAATGAAACTAAGCATAATATGAAGACAAAAGAACAGAGATTGTTAACCAGCCAGAATGAGTTAAAGAACCTGACAGATGATAGTAAACTAGTAAGATTATAAAACTAGTTATGTAGCAACTATCTCCATTCTTACAATACATTTAAATAAAAAGAGAATACTCACAGACACATAGGCTATGCAGTAAACTTTCTGTTTTGTAGCAATGCTCCTGCTCACTTTTCCAGTCTGGAAACAATAATTAGTTTATATATGCAATACAGTGAAGGCCAGATAAGTTCAATTTTACTAATATTCAAGTATATGGACCAGTTGTTCTGTGTGATTGCAAAGATCTAAATAATAATAAGAGGAAGAAGACAGAAGAAGAAGTGCCTATGCATTAAGGGAGGTAAAATTGTAGTGTACAAATAAAACATTGGACGTGGCCTTGTCTTCGGAAATGGAGCAGCAACAAACGCATCTAAAATATAAGCCTTAATAAAATGCAATAATTAATGATAGGTAAGATCTCCATTCTACATTATATACGAACCTCAACATTGTAAACATCAATCCTCCTCTCAAAGGACACCAGGAATGACGATCCTTTAGGAGACCACATCACTAAGTCTGCAGCTGCCATTGGAAAACAAAGAAAATAAGAAATTAACATTGTTCAGTTTGGAACGACTGATGAATCAATTTATTGTCCTCATCGTAATAAACAAGGATTTTTTTCTTGTGTTGTATATCAGAGATGTGAAATAAAATTTAAATTAACTTTAAAATGCTAGTTATTATCACTTCCAACCTCCTTGCACACATTTCGTTTCCCTGACTGTGTAATCTCTCTCTCTCTCCACCAAGTCAGTCTCTCATTCACTACACATTTACACTGCCGTGGCAGACAGTGACACAGGCACCTGTTCCCAATCACTGACATTCAACATGCTAAAAACATTATCAAATATTTTACATAAAACATAGAATATACGCATGATTCAAATAAACTGAAGGAGAGACAAAAACACACTGTTTTTAGTGAAAATATGAGAAATATAAAGACTGTGCTGAGGTAAAATAGGCATACAGAATGCAGATGAAACCTGGTATTTTGAGAAAATAAACTAAGCTATTATAAGCTTTTGGCAGGTCAACATGATTACCACAGTGAGAGATTTTAAGAAGCGCACATGTTTTTCAAAATTCAGCATGAAATATACAATATGGATGCATAAACATCCCATTTACAATGTATATGAAAATGTGTCCATCCATTACATGCCCTAACTTCTAAATAATTGCTTGTACGATAGATTTCACCTGCCTGGTTGGGCAGATTTTAATAGCACTTCTACTTGCCTAAATTCAAGCTCTACATACTCTGGGCAGTCCCAAAGCTAGCAAATATTCACAACTTTCCGGCACCTCTCATAAAAACTCGTGGGTATCGCCATTATAAATTAAAACGAGGTTAGAATGAAACCAAGTTCCGGTCTGGCTTGTTTTGCTTTTATCAAAGCTTGATGCGTGACTTTTAAATATGGCAAATTGCCGAAAACGACGATTGTTAGAGCCAGAAAACGAGTGGGATAAGTATAAAAACGGTGGAGGAAGTACATGCTCAGACATGTGACAAGGGAATTGTGAAAAATACTGAAACTGAAGGCGCGAAGCGCCGAGCCGACGGCGCGAAGCGCCAAGCAAGCTAGGGGGGTCCGGGGGGGGCCCCCCCCGGAAATTTTTTTAAAAAGGGGAAGCCAAATGGTGCAATCTGAGCAGGACAATTGACTTTCTAGGCTGTTCACTGAAACAGCTACAGTACAAAACAAAAGTAAAATTTTTTTAAGTATACTACTCACCCAAAATCACATGTCTGTTTTAGATTGATCTCTGCCATCAATAGTTGTGTGCTGGGTGTGCAAATACCAAATAAATTGTACATAGGAAAGTCTGTTCATTTTGTGACTGTTTATTCTTCATTTCATTGACACTCTAGGAAGTTTGCTGAAGAAATCCCTCAGGTCACCACTGGAAACCTGCCTTTTCTTTGCTGGGGCCGGCACCACATTAGCTTCACTCACGGGCACAGATGACGATCTTTTGTTGGTGGGAGTCTGCACCACCTTCGTGGCGGAAGAAGAGGCCACCTTGGGAATACAAAACCCCGGAGACACACCATTAGCAGTGACTAGATGTACAGTTTCCCGTCTCGAAGCAGTGACCACAGCTGATGTGGAGGGTGTGGGAGTCTGCAGCTTCTTTTTAGAAGAAGAGGCTACCTTGCGGCTCCATGATTTCCGAGCTAAAGCAATGTGGGATGGTCTACGACTTCGGCCATCAACTGGAACCGCAGCATGATGAGGTACATGTACAACACGGGTTGATCTCCAGGGAGTTCCAGTGGCTGCCGAATCTTTGGGTTTCTCTTTCAGGCTGAGGGCTTCAGAGAGAGCTTGGAGTCTTGCATTGTTGCGTGAACGGACAGCTCTCCAGTGGGCAATCCTGGCAGTCTTTTCTGCTTCTGCAAGTTTTGCCTTGGCTTCCTGCTTGCTGACCAGCTTCTGCTTCTTCAAAGACAAAGCGACTCTCTCCTTTTCAATCCTGTCTTGTTCCGCTTCCTGCTCTATCTTGTGCTTTCCTCTAGCACCTCTCATGTTCTTGCACAAGGTGCGATTCACATGCGAGTAGTTTGTCTTTTCTGGCTTCTCCAGGCACGTCGATTTTTGCGATGGAATCGCCGATCAACAGTGATCTCTCCTTGCCCTTGTATTTCACTACAACTCTCTCCGACAGCCATTGCGCTTTCCATTTGTTTTTCACACTGTCAACCTTGTCGATGTTTGCGGACTCACCACTTCCATTTTCCGTCAACACTCGATAAGAGTAAGTCGCCATTTTGACTGCTTCGACTTCACGACTGTACAAGCGCTCGGAGAATCCGAAAACGAGTATTTTCAGCTTCGGCAAAGATCGGCAATGATCGTGACCAATCAAAATGCGCGCAAAGTTTGGATAAATGACGTCGCAGTACTTCGTGAAACATGACGGAACCACCCGACAACCGAACTCGCGAAGGCGCCAAAGCTCACCCTACCCCACCCCCCCCCCACCCCCAATTTTCTCTTCGGATTTGGGTCGATCTCAGAAATGACCCATTGACTTTAAATACGGATCAGTCCCATGTCTGATGCTCAGTGAAAGGATGCAAAAAACAATCGTAGAGGCCTGTATTTGTGGCGACTTCGGAGGTGCGTCGATCATCAACAGAAAGTGAAACAGGGCCTAAAGACTTGTAGTTTTCCATAGCTTCGCCGTCGCAACCTTCACAAAACACGAAGTAGCTGACTATATTAGGCGAGCGTTGTGGCCAAGTGGGCTAAGGCGGGACTAACTTGCCTTGTCCACAAGCCAGAAACCAATGGTGCCTGACAGGTGTGGGTTCAAGCCAGCATCTGGGCGTTATGTTTTTCCGAATATTTTTCAAAAATTCACAAATAATGTTAGGTAGGTAGGGTTTAGGCGCGCCACTGGCGATAGAAAGGGATAATAAACTGCAGCAAACAAAAAAAGTGGCCAGTGACATATGTTATTCTTGAATATTTGGAAATAACTCACTAAAACACGCGGAGAAAGAAACCGGAAGTATGTTTCATTGAGGGGATTCCCGTTGGTGCATAGGATAGCAGAAAAGTGTGAATACTGTATAATTAAAAGGATAAAACCCATATGACTCAAATGCTCTTTACGGAATCTATTCATAATATACTACATGAAAATGAAAACACCCAATATGGATCATGGTGCATACATGCATGTGATCAAAATTTGTGCGGCTGTCTAAGTGCTCAACATTTTTCGCCTCACCTTGTTTGATATTTGACGTGAATGCTGGCCGCCCATCCACCAGGTTCCATGTTTTCATGGATTTGTCCTGGCTCACTGTAAGGGCAAGCTTTCCACTTGGATGCACACTCACACAGTTCACGGACCCTCTGAAAATTAGCGGAAACGGCAAATGATGACTGATAGTATGTAAACACGGCTGAAACTTCCTTCACTGAAAGTAAACTTTCAGCCACCAGCTGTAAAATTATTTTTAGCCACGCCAGGCCCTGTGCAAGGAGGTAGAAGAAGAGGGAGACCGAAAAAGAGGTGGGAGGACAACATTCGAGAATGGACCGATTTGACACTGAGCGAAACCATCAGGGTTGCTGAGGACATGGAAAGATGGAGTACGCTGGTTAGACGATCATCTGTAGTGCCCATATGACCTCTGAGTTACAGGATAGGATAGGATAGGGATAGCAGGCCATGCTGTGCACAGCCAGCGACTCGGATCTGGCTACAAGCAGTTCAGCCAACGATAAGGGCAGCACAAGGGTTATTTTTAGCCATAGCCTGAAAGTACCGCCTAAGAACAGCCGTGTATACTCTGCAGTGAAGACTGGATCGTTTCAAGTCAGCTTAAACTCCAATACCACTTTGGCATTTATATTCAAACTTTGCAAAGGACCTGGTTGTTCTTTGTCCAAAGAGCAACTATATCAAACACATTCAAACTGAACCAAATACTTTAAAATTATCTGACCTTTGCTTAGTTATTAGACTAGGGGATCAAGAGAAAGCCTGAGCCACAATGGAAAATGTATAAAACACGTTGTAAAACACATTGCAAACAGGAAAATGTTTTAAAATTTATAAAAAATAATACTTAAAATCACAAGGTAACAGAATAAGAACTACATTTTTATTAACAATTATAAATACAATACTTTCAGCCATACTCATACACACCTCCCAGCTCTCTCACTACTACTACTACACACACACACCTGCATAACACCTGTATAGACAATTTCATTTGATAAAATGGTGTAAAACACACCTTAGGTACTAAATTCACACAACTTACACACATAAAGCACTCTTGATCCATTTGATCATAATGCCTGTGGTATGTCTGTGCAGGTGTTGTGGTCTTTAGTGGTGGTTTTAACAGTTGCTCCAAGGCGTTTTAATGTAATTACACGTTTCTGTTTCTGTGCAGAATGCATGTATACTTACAGAGATTGATGATCAATTGATGATTTAAATGTGCTTTGTATTTTATGTATTTTTTTATTGTATTGTATTTTTATGAAATAGGTATGTTTGTGTCGTTTTAGTTATTGTTATGATACCCTTCAGGGGTGTTTGTGTTATGTGTGTGTTTTGTGTGTGTGCACGTCTATGTGTATGAGAGAGAGAGAGAGGGGGGAAGATAGGGAGAGAGATAGGGGGTGAGAGAGGGAGAGAGAGAGGGCGGAGAGAAAGGGAGAGAGTTTGGTTGGGTTATAATATTGTGGTGTTATGCAATTTGTTCCAAAAGAATACTTTTCTTCTTTTTTTAAAAGTTTATTTATTTTTATTTTTTTGCTGTAACTGCGCTTTTAGTTTTACTTGTGGAAAATGCATAGTTTTGTTTTTAAATGAAATTAATTAATGTTATTCCTATCCTATCCTATCCTATCCCATAACCCGAAGGTCGTAGGGGCACCACAGATGATCGTTTAACCAGCATACTCCATCTTTCTCTGTCCTCAGCAGTCCTCATGGCTTCACTCAGTGTCAAACCAGTCCATTCTAGAATGTTGTCCTCCCACCTCTTTTTCGGTCTCCCCCTTCTTCTACCTCCTTGCACTGTGCCTTGCAGAATGGTCTTTGTAAGGTCTGATGATCTGGTGACGTGGCCATACCATCGGAGTTTCCGTTTCTTCACCACTTTGAGCAGGTCATCGTGTTGTCCAATGGCTTGTGTGATGGTCTGTCGGACTTCGTCGTTGGTGATGTGTTGGGTATAGTTGGGTATATTGTTATTATTATTCTTATATATACTTGCCAGACATGTATGGTAAATCTTTGGTTCATGTACCAGAGATGTTACTAGTTTTATGTTATCTGAAATTAGTGAATGAGTGTGACACTGACTAATCTATTTGAAAATAAAAATCCTTTGTTTGTTTTCTGTTATTTTTAAATGAGTAATTAAGCATGTCTCAACATACACATTCAAAAGGCAATTGAAAATACTATTTTTAAAAATGTAGAAAATAAAAAGCTGTAATTTAGTTGTAATTAAAAACAAAAAGCAAACAGGCAAACGACAAACTTACTTGTGACCTCTAAAAGTGCGAGTTTCCCAATCGGCCATTCGTGAAATGCACATGGTCTTGTCTTCACTGGAACTGAACAGCTCTGCCTTTCTAAAGAATTGAAGGCTTGTGATTGATCCTAAAATAAATTTAAATTAAATTAAAAACAACAACAACAACGTCTTTGTAACTTGTAAGTCATCACCTAATAAACTTTTCTTCTTAGGTTATAAAAAGCTGTTGATACCAATTAATTTATTTTACTGAAAGTGGCGGAATGTGGTTGTAACCAAGGAAGTTTGTACCCTTGCTTGATGGTTCCTGTTATGATGAGATCCTTGAGCTCTTGGATTATGCAGGACAAGGTGACAAGGCAACAATCCTTAAGATAAGACCATACATTGTAAAATTCTATGTATCTTTTAAACTGAATAAGTTCTACAATCTATCCAAATTGAGAACAGTCATCCTTTTCATAAACAAGTATAAGAAGAAAGTTTCTCTATAAGAAAAAACACCAAAACAAAACCAAGCATACAATTTTATTAGTTATTACATGGCTTTTCTTTTTCCAATTAAACAAATTAAAGGGAAAGCAGACCTGAATGGATTGGTAACATCCTATCAGGCTTATGACTTTCCAGGTTGTAGAAGTGAATAAGGTCATCTGAGCCACCAAATGCCACCATCTTCTGTTGTAGTACTGCTATGCATTTAATACTGCCCCGACTGGAATCATCATCAAATGTTTTCACAAGGTGGTATTCCTGGGAGATTAAAAGATATACTGCAGTAAAGATCACATTTTATTCTAAATAGGTATATCAGCTAAATAAAACAAATAATAAATTTATCGTCTATTAGTAGTAATAATAATATTAATAGTAATGGATGTAAATATATCTCATAAATCAAGACCTAAAGAGCTGTGATCTTTAATCAACATACATGAGCTATGCGCATATATATTTTAAATATGTACACTGCAAGAAAATTGCTATTAAAAATAATATATAAAATAAAAAAATAAAAATAGTTTTGCTGATTGTTAGATTTTTAAAAAAATTATTTATTTATTTTACTGCATCCCATCAAAACATGAAAAAAGCAGAGGAAACTAGGGTACTTGGAGAAAACTCTTGATGAATATTAATCGCATACTCAGATACTGTTGAGTGAGTTTCTTTGTTTTACTAAAACCTTTTAGTACAACTACAAAATACAGATCCTGATTTGGTAAATTGCTGATTGGCTACTTCAGTACAGTTTGACAACTTGTAGCTCTATAGTATTATAACACTGAAGGGTGTATTAAGTCGTTTAACTGTAGTGCATGTATACAAGCTATAGTATAACTTGTTCATTACATAATCTTTCTTTGGTGTGGGCAGCCAACTTTGAATTTGTTGAAGAAACTTGCTGCAATGATTGGGGGCTGCTAAACCTGGTGAGGAACTATTGAAGTGGACCACTGTCAGGAATTCAGGGTGAGGGGAATTAGGGATGGGAGGTGGGTGCATAAAGGGATGGTGGGTCGAGCTTCTAGAGGGTTTCACAGGAGGAGCTGCATCTTGACCTGGAATTCGGTCAGGGTATCTGCAACGACTTCGGTCAGGGTATCTGCAAATGTCTTCAGGCAGGGAATTCCACTATGGGAAGGTACATGTGGACAATCATGTCTTCTGCCAGTAGTTTGTCCTGTTTGAGGGAATGTCATAGTGATAAGATGATAAGATGGTGGTACAGGCGGAGTTCCTCTTGGGGCGCGCACTTTGCTTTGGGGAGTTGTGGGCGAATCCATGATGGTATTTGTAGAAGGAAGTTAGTCTTGCACATTTCCTTCTGGACTGGAGGGACGGCCACCGGCCCACTGCAGCTCTTCCATCATAAATGATCATTTTATTATTGGACTGAGTCTTTGACATAACGGTTGGATACCCACAATATTATGTATCCACAGATGTGGCCAATCACAATAACAATACCATGTTTTGGCCAACAAAAAAATCTTACCTCTCCATGTTTGAGAAGCTGCTGGCCCATCAAACATCCTTCATACGTTCCTATCACAACCTGCATACTCTGTGTCGCCATTGCCATGTGTTGTGTTTTCTTATGGATCATGTAGGCTAAGAGTAATTTCCCTTATTATAAGTCTTTTCGCCCAAAAAAAAAATAAAAAGAAAAAAGGATGATAACAAAGCAACAGATAACTTTACAGAATAAACATTTATTTTTCTTTATAAAGGTAGCATGGAATAGACTAAGCAAGGATATGATTCTGTGTATCATTACTTATATTCCAGATCCCTAATTATAGTTTTATTTTTATTTTGTCTTCTTGCTGTAGGGGAAGTAATCGTACTTAATTTAATCCTATGAGTAGCGTGTGCCTCTGCAATTATAGCTTTGTTTTCAGAATAAAATCTAAGAATGGCAACTTCTTCTTCCTCATCTGTTACAAATACGTATGATATGTATCTAAGCCCTTGCATCTGGATGGGAACAAATGTAAGTAGATTTATTCATCTTCATTCTCGCTTATAAAAATATTTAGTCAGTAAATAAGTATGACCAAGACCATCAGTCCTCCACAACAGCGCCATTGGCATTGGTTCAGAACAACAATCGGTGTGCGTTAAAGATGCCTACTCTCTCCAACATCTTCCTAGAGCGCATCGTGTAAGACGCCCTTGCAGATCACGAAGGCACAGTCAGCCTAGGGGGTAAAGCAATCTCCAACTTCATGGAATAGCTTTGTGATGATTTCCTGGAGTGGAGAAGATATATATGATAATCTTACAAGGGATTAAGATCTTTATATATATATATAAGAAGAGGGGTTTAGCTCTCTCTATCAGTTGTTCTTTACCAAGATTCCTAAGCGATGTGAGAGACTAAATCACGGTGCTTGATTGCTCTACCCCCTATGCTGACTGTCCTTCGTGATGCGCTCCAGGAAGATATTGTAGTAGTAGTAGTAGTAGTACTAGTGTAGGGACTAGATCATGGTGATCATTAAGCCTCGCGGCTTATTTAATGTCCCCTCTTTAGCACATATATATTTCAGGTCTGATTTAGGCTGGCTCAAGACGCTCAACTATCAAAATCGTATTTTATACTATAGATTTAAAATTTCATGTTCATCAATAAGATTTTTGAAACTGTTTAAAGTTTTTGCCTGTTTAATATTTTGTGGAAGTTTGTTCCATAGAGGTGCAACTCTATTACTAAAAGTATGTTTGCGAATATTAGTACGGCTATGCTTAATAAATAATTTGTTAACATAATTTCTTGTTATATCAAATTTGTTTAGTTCAAAAAATATTGTTAGTATCTATTCTAATTCATCAATGTTATTTAAAATTTTATAAGCTTGTATTAGGTCTCCTCTCACTCTTCTGGCTTTTAGGCTTGGCAGACATAATGATTCCAGTCTGACTCTGTAAGAAATATCTTTCAGTCCTGGAACCATTTTAGTTGCTCGTCTTTGTACACGCTCAATAGCAGCGGACTGTCTCTTTAATAAAGGGTACCAAATAATATTGCCATATATTCGAGAAGAGGTCTAACCAAGAACTTGTAAAGTTGTACAAATGATGATCTATCTAGATACAAGAAACATCGCCGTATAATTACGAGAGTTTTATTTGCCTTATTAATTACTTCACTAATGTGACAGTCAAAAGTTAACACGGAGTCAAATATTATTCCTAAATCTTTTTCACTATTACATTTAGTCACTAATACATATTGTTCACAGTCATGTAATAATCATTTTGGGGGTTGTTTTTGCCTATGTGAAGAGTGTTGGAGAGAGTAGGCATCCTTGATGGTGTACATGAAGACATTTTTACTTGACGGTGTAATGTACCATCCAAGATTAGATTATAATATGAAACAACTGGGTAATATCAATGTGCAACCAGTTCATTGAATAATAAGCTTTGACGAGCCATGAAATCACATGAAAGGACGAATGCAGAATGCAAAAATTCACACAAAACATTGAGAGCTTTACACTGTGCATAAGCTGTAACACTTCTTAATTAACAGATCAATAGCTATTTTCTTAAAACTTTATAGCATCCATTATGTTAATTAAGAGGGGTCCCTGTGCCACAAGACTGGTGGGATTTGCTTAAGCTAGATGTGACACTTTGTGTAGCCTGCAGTTTCACTGCCTTGATTACAGAGATTCAGATTTTTTTTAATCTTTTGAACACTTAAGATTATGCAGATCACCATCTATAGAACATGTACAGACTAGTAAATGGAGAGCTCAGACTTAGAGTTTAAAACAGGTTACTGCTTAGGGCAATATTTAGGGCTAAAATGTATTTTAGTACCCTTATAAAAATTATAAATGAAAGACATCATGCCGCCACTGAGATCCTTGGTAAGCACCACCCAAAAAAGATACCACGGATCACACCTGAACTTTGGACCTGTGTGACAAACAAAGAGAGATGAAAAAGAAAAAGAATACCTCACAGGGAGCTGATAATTGATATCTACCAAAAAATCAATAATGACCTCTGAAAAGGCATGCGAACAGCAAAGAAGAACTGGATAGATCAATGCCAGGAAATAGAGAACAGTCTGAACAAGAACAACAACAAGAAGGCCTACCAGACTGTGAAGCGGCTGAAAAGTGTTAAACAGTCCAAGGTCTCCATGATCCAAAGCAAGTCTGGCATATGCCTTACAAAACATAAGAAGTCTTGAATAGATGGACAGAGTACTGCTCTGACCTTTACAACCACACACCAAACGGAGACCCATCAGTTCTAGCATGTCCACAGAACAGAGAAGAAGAAGAAATCCTCCCAATTCTCCCCAGAAGAAGTTGAGGCAGCAGTGCATTTGTTGAAGAAGGGGAAGTCAACGGGAGTGGACAACATACCTGCAGAATTGCTACAAGCAGAAGGAGAAGTGATGATTGATGCCCTCACCATTAGTTGTAACAAGATCTGGCAGAGTGGGGAGTGGCCTACAGCATGGACCTAGTCACTTGTCATCACTCTTCCCAAAAAGGGTAACCTTCAGGAGTGTGAAAATTACCGCACTATCAGCCTCATCAGCCATCCCAGCAAGGTCATCCTGAAAATAATACTCAACATGTTAAAACCCCATGCTGAACAAATCATAGCTGAAGAACAAGCAGGATTCAGGGCAGGGAGAAATACCTTTGAACAGATTTTCAACCTCAGAATAATCTGCGAGAAATACCTACACCACCAACAGCATCTATATCATGTGTTCGTAGACTTTAAGAAAGCCTTTGACCGAGTCTGGCATGCATCTCTGTGAGCAACCATGAGAGTGTACAATATCAGCCCTAACATTATTGAAGTGATCAAAAACCTGTATGACAAGGCCACCAGTGCAGTCCTCCACAACAGCACTATCGGTAACTGGTTCAGAACAACAATCGGTGTGTGTCAAGTATGACTACTCTCTCCAACACTCTTCATCATCTTCCTAGAGAGCATCATGTCAGATGCCCTTGCAGATCATGAAGGCACAGTCGGCATAGGGGGTAGAGCAAGCTCCAACCTCCATTTTGCGGATGATACTGATGGATTGGCTGGAGAGGAACAAGAACTTGAACAGCTGGTACCACCTCCAGAGCCTATGGAATGGAAATTTATAAGAGCAAAGCAGTGACCAACAACACCAGTGGTATCAACATGGACACCAAAGTCCAAGGCCAACAAACAACTGCTGCCCTGACAATGTTGAAGCCCATTTGAAAAGACAGGACCATCAGTCTACACTCCGAGGTAAGGCTGCTGTGCTCCCTTGTCATATCTATCTTCCTGTATGCTTGCAAAACATGGAACCTCAGAACAGACCTACAACGAAGAATACAAAGTATGGAGATGATGTGCTTCTGAAGACTTATGGGTATTTCCTATACCCACATTATCTACGAGGAAGTCCAATAGACCATCACACAAGCCATTGGACAAAACGGAAAATCCGATGGTATGGCCACATCAGCAGAGCTCCGGTCTTGTAAAGACCATCATGCAAGGCATGGTGCAAGGAGGCAGAAAAAGAGGGAGTCAGACAAAGAGATGGCAGGATAACATTCGAGACTGGCTTGACACTGAGCAGATTGCTTAGGATTGCTGAGGACTGAGAAAGATAGAATATGCTGGTTAAACGATCATCTATGGTGCCCCAACGACTTTCGAGTTACGGGATAGGATAAGATAGTATAGGATAGGACATCATTGAGAGAAAGAACTGGGAATTTTGGCTAGATATAGAGTTAATCCTTAGGAGGGGAAGTCATTTTCTAAAGAGTAACGTAAAAAAAAGACCTTGTTTTTAGATGATCTGGGAAAATCTATGGGATTGCAATTGTCTGCTTATTTTCCATGCTCTCAAACTGAAGAAAACTGTTTCCCCATCATCCCTAATACTAGTATTATTTATTATTTATTATTTATTATTGATACAGTATGCCTAAAACTAGTGGAGGCCATTTCCCTTTCTCACTGCTAAGCAGCGCTATCTGCAAAGCCGAGTGAGGCAACAAAGAATGCCTTATAAAATTTCGTATTGTATTTCAAGGTGGGAAGGGAATGTGATGTCGATGTGAATACGTAATACTTCAAGCAAACCTGCATATGTAGTGGGTGGCCCTACTCAACAGCTAATGAGTTTTGAGAGAGGGAGAAGGTCTCATCTCAGTAAGTTATTCTCAGCCACGCTGTATGAGCTATTATTATCAGTAATATCCCTGAGGCTATTAGTATTCCTTTTTTGTCACAAGCCAAACTAGTCAGTGCTAAATTAAATGTACACTATGATTTTAGGTCAAGAAGATTTCCTAATCTTAGTCAAACTGTCACAATAATCCACTGGATTTATAGGTCTCAACATGTTTAAATTATGGCTGGGAACCACCACATTTGTATAATCTGGTAACTTAATTAAATATAATATTTATACATTGAGCTTCAAGATAACTTTCAATAACAATATTTTCAGCGTCGACTGGAAAATTGTCAATGGGATACTGAGATAGCTGTTCCTTTAAATTGTAATGCATTAGATGTTCTTTTCCTTTCCATTTGCAAATTACTTTATTCAATTGCAATTTGTTCGGGGATGGGGGGTCTGCATTTAAAATATGTTAGCTTGCAATATAATTGTATTTTTTATTTCTGTTCAGTTGGATGATGACATGAATGAGCAGTTTGTCCGGATGGCATTTGAACACTATGGCGAGAAAGTGGTGAATATCAAAATCATGAAAAACAAGAAAGCTGGGTGAGTTTTCTTCTTAATTCATGCCTGCATAGCAATGTGAGTCAATGTATTCCCCCTTCTCCCCTCCTCCTCACCCTTCTTCCACCCTCTTCTTAAAAAAAGTTAATACGTTTTGCAAATCTGCGTGAGATAAGACATAAATAGTCCAGAAATTTCTTCTTTTAAAAAAAAAAAAATCCTCCTTCCGTCTGTCCATTTGTCTCTGTTTATCTGCCCTCCACTGTCTGTGTGTGCAAAACTTGCAAATGGATTAATATCTCAGAACCTTTTTCAACAATCACAATCAAACTTGGTAAAATGGTTTATACCTATGAGACCCCCCATAAATGGTCAATGAATGAATTACTTCACTTCAAGGTTAAGGTCACAGGTCAACTAATATTAGTCAAAAAATGAAATGTTCATAAAATTTCACTTTTTTTTCTAGGTTATTAATATAGAACTTATTATTATTATGCATGATAGTTATCAATGAGAAACACATTATACAATTTGGTCACCCTCACTCCAAGGTCAAGGTTACTGGAGCTGTCCAAAGTCAGTTATTATAGGCAATTTGAAGTGATCTTGATCCTAAACTATGAGGATATAAAAGTCCAAACTTGTTGTATTTAGAGATGATAGATTGATCCTTCATTTTGCGTTGATCTTGAAGGTCAAGGTCATTTTAAGTCTTGGTAAAGCATACCAAAAAATAGATCGTCATACTGTATACAGTGGAATGGCTGTTTATTTAACCCATAGTATGTAATAACATTGGGTTATTTGATCAGACATGCAAAGAGGTAACACAAGAGTCAAGGTCATGTCAAGGTCACTGACGGTCAAGGTCATCCCAAAGTCACCATTGTTTTTCTGGCATAACACAATATTTGCTGTACTTTATTTGATAGTGCATGAGCGTCACATCCACTGCCTCAACATTGGGTACATAAATGTGTGCTAACCACACAAGAAATAACCACCCCAAATATCTAACACATTAAGCACCAGAGGGAACAATTACAACAATTTTATTCACACAAAAATAAGCTAATCTATATATTTATAACTAACCCTCTTCCCCCCCCCCCCCCCCCCCCCCCCCTCCTATTTTTCAGTGGCTACAAATTACACAAGATACTTGACACTAAGAAATGCCTCTCCAACTCAGTTTATATAATTTCTTGAAAAAGATAATAAAGTTGTCTTATTTTATCTATTTACACATGTGGCATTACATTATACAACCGGCAACTGGCATTCTTTAAAGTTCATTTTCTTGAGCAACTTAATGAGGAGAAAATAAACTACTTTTCCTTTTACAGATTTTCTAAATTAGTCTCGCTGGTTGGCAATCAGGAACCAGTGTGGTTCCCTCAGATGCTGAGGTCAATTGAGACGCCAGGTTGTAAACAGGGCTCCCGGTGGTTCCGTCAGGCCCAGCCACTTTGCACTCCAGAGTGGAGATGCCACTACCACTACCAGTACATTAAGACATACACAAGAGTAGATTCTTGCATTATTAATCAAACATAGGAAAAATACCCACATACTCTTCTGCATTCTAGTGCACGATACTACCCATCTCCGTTTTATCCATTAGACGCTCACTCATAAATTACTCCCCTTTATTATAACTAAAATGAACTCATTCATAAATTACCTCCCTTTATCTTCATTGGAAACAAATTATTTGTAATTTATGAATTATCTCCCTTTACAACCATTTAAAAACAATTGATCGAATTCCATTTGTAACATATATATATCTTTTCTTAATTATTGAAAAAATAGTTTTCATTTCACATTTTACTTCTTTACTTCTCTTCACACTGTTACAAATAACCAAATATAAATTATTTCCTTGCATTCAAAAGCATACTTTCTCTACCAATATTTCCTTTCACTCACAATATAAAATATATATGGGTTTATACAAATAAGCTTGCACCCGAGCAAAAATGGCCTTTTAGGGATTGCCTGCAGGTACTTATGCTACCGGTGTTTCCTTCAACATGCCGGCACAACACACACAATGACGATCGAGACAGGTCCGAATGGTCACAGATGTGCATGCAGCTCTCTTTTTTCTCCCAGGACATCAGCCCCAGGACGACTGGAGGCTGCCTCATAGGGTGGTCACAGCAGAACTACACACTACTTGAGATTGGTGGCAAAAGGTACACAACCACGGCCTACACAATCCCCTCTTGAAAAACACTGCTGGCACTAGAGCAACTCTATCTGTTCAAAATTCTCTCTGCGACTCCTCATTTCAGTAACGTACGGCAGTTTCATTTGCTCGCACTCTCAAATTTAGTGCGCATATCGCTCACTGCAAAACTTGCACGGCACGTGAATATACACGCCTGCCCTCCTACCTATATAGCTGCAGTCTTGACCAGTTTAGGGTAACAAAGCAAAACTAACAAAACAATGCACATGTTCAAATTATATGATTTGCAAACTTGGCAATAAACTTTTAATTTATTTTCTCTACTCACCTTCCACCTTCTACACCAGGCTTAGAAACCCTAGTACCACAGGTTTTGAAAATTGAGTAGTGACAATGAGTGTATTTGGAGCCAGAGGTCAAGGTCATCTCAAGGTCAAGAGCATAGAAAGATCAGTATTTGCATTTTAATCCCACTGGTTCATTTTGTTAATATTTTCTGGGCACTCATTTTCATGTTAAATTTTGTGAATTTCATAAGGAGCATGTGAGTCATATGGGTTTTGCCCTTCTAGTTTATATTTAAATGAATTAATGAATATAAACCTGATGCATAAGTATGTATTACTATTACAACTCTCTCTCCCTTTGCGAATGAAGATTTTATGACCGAATAAGTCTGCAGCAATCCTGCTGATGGCCGACGAGGCATGTTCTGCCAAAACGGTTGGAGGCAAGGGTGAGACCAATCAGATGCTTTTTTTTTCCATCTTTGCTACTTCTCCTTTGCTCTGGCCTTGTGCTGATCTTCAAAGAGGTTGTGACTTGATAGACTGATGCCAGGACATTCAGTGCTGTCCACAGGTGAACAGTAGTGGAAGTCAATGTCCCAGGAGATGAGTTTTCTTCAGTCTCTTAGTATCTCTTTCATGGGACCCAAGAATTAGTCCCACTTTGAGAAAACCCATCAGTTGTGGTGAAATCCAGAAATTTCATCTCGGTAGCTGAGCTTGTGATTTGTTTACAGAATACTAAATCCTTTATTGTTTCTATAAACATTACAAGGTGATTTCTTTGAGAAGATTGTTTTATATTAGTTATATTGTATGAAATGTTGATTTGATTTTACTTACATATTCTGTACAGTATCCTAATTCCTTGTATGCTGTTTGGTGGGCATTTCTCAGACATTTATCTTAAGGAGTGAGTGTGTGGTATTTATTTATTGAGAATTTTCATGGTTGGCTGATTTGCGTGACAGCTGTGTATAGTGTTTTATATCTGCAGCAACAGGGTGTGTGTGGATGTGGTTGTGGGTGGGTGAGTGTGTGTGTGCGTGCATGCTGTGTGTGTGCCAGTTGACTTTTTATGACAATGTGCTGGGATGCCTGCCATCTTTCTACAGTATGCGTGCAGTTAGCCTGATGTGACTTTGTCAGTTCTAGGCTGTATCAGCTGTGTCTGAGAGCACTTTCTCTTATAATTTATTGTTTGCTAAGCAATTTTTACTATTTTAGTATAATATAGTGACTGTTTGGCTTAGGTCTTATGTTCAGATTTCTGTCTTTGTTTTACAGTTCCTCAATAGTTTAATTCCATATGGAGAACTTTGGCTGAAGTGTGATTATCTACAATAGTATAAAACAATGATCAGTTTTTTTCAGGCTTCAGCTTTTGAGAAAGACAAGTCCAGTCAAAGATCTATTTCATGCAGTGTACTGGAACAAAACTAGTGAACTACACACTGCCAGATAGTTATAGTTAATTGCAAGATTTTACCATAGATTTCTTTTAGTCCTGAATTTTTTTCATTTTTGTGGGAAATGCTTTTGCCCTGTGTACTTATTTATTTATTTTTAATGTCTTTATTCATATACTATATTGTTTTGGTTGTTCATATTTTCATTATTATTATGTTTAATCAGCGAAGCACATATTTTATTAAAAAAATTTGCAACATCTTAATTGTGTGTGTGTACTCTAAACTAAAACTGTAATAGTGCTCACGGCATTTTCTGTTTCAGACAACATCCATACTGTTTTGTGGAGTTTGAAGATGTGGAACAAGCAAGACATGTTTTGCACAAGCTAAACGGCAAGCCAATACCAAACACAAGACCGGTAAGTTTTTGTTTTATTTTTCTTTCTGTTTATTTTATCTCTGTGTTTATAATGGTGTCTACATTATTAATATTATTACTAATAGTAGTAATGTTGTCGTGTTTTTTAAATTATGTTTTTACATATTTTTTATTTACTTATTATTAGCTGGGTTAACTGTTAATGGAGCATGGATTGCTTAGTAAATGTAAGTTTTGCAGTGTCCCTGTACATGCTGGTATAAGTGAGAGTCCACTTTCTCGAAAAATGAAGGTCCACTGTAGAAACAATGCATGTTTGCACAATTTTGAACTTTAGTGAAATCCCTATTTAGAGAAAGAAAATGTACACCACACAAGTTGTTTTTACATTGACCAGGTCTTTATTTACACCTATTTGAATCCCTATCCCCCACATTTTGATGGTCTAGTGATGGCCGATCATAAACTATATTTGATGCCACTATCAGTTATAAGATTTCCTGGCAAAAGTCTTTCAGTAAGCAAGTCAACTTGGTTTCTGTTCAAATGCCCTTCCGATTTCAGCTTGTACTGGTCTGTCTCACTGTCATGAGAGCAGACAATTGCCAGTAGATTTCTGGGATCACCTCTTCCTCGATCCACAAGTGGTACTGGGATTGTGACAGTTTGTCCAATACTAGCTATCGCAAGCACCAGCCATGCGGTCTCCTTCTTAGCCTGGCAAATTCTCACTTTAGCCTGAACTGATGCACGAGACATCGATGATTGAAGTGAGGCTGATGTTTGATGCAATGCTGATGGTTGAAGCGATGCGGATGGTTCAGGCGATGTTGATAGTGGATGTGATGCTGATGTTTGAGGTGATGCCCATGGTTGAGGCGATGGTAATGGTCAGGCGATGTTGACGGCTGATGCGATGCTGATAGTTAAGGTGATGCCCATGGTTGAGGCGATGGTAACGGTCAGGCGATGTTGACGGTTGATGCGATGCTGATGGTTAAGGCGATGCCCATGGTTGAGGCAGTGCTGACGGTTCAGGTGATGCTGTTGGTTGAGGCGATGCCGATAGTTAAAGCAAAGTTTTGCAAAGATTGTGAGAAAAAAAAATGACAAAGAAGGTACGCCTACACACACATACAGATATAGTTGGAAAATGAAATACATGTTTTACTAAAAGTCAATTTGTGATTCTGTGTAGTAGTAGAAAATAATTCACCGATTCACTGAAAGTCAATCAGGGAATCTGTGTAGTATGTGTTGCAATATTTAAGTTATTTCATGAAATGACTGAAAATTTTAGTTAATTAAAGCTTTCTTCTTGGTTTTTTTTCAGACAAAACTATTCAAGCTCAACCCTGCCAGTTTTAACAAGGAACATCAGTTGATGTATGATTTACTTATTTATGTACAAATGCATATTTATTCATTTATTTGGGGTATTTGCTGGTTTGTGAAGTGTTTGTTTAAAACACTTTGTTTACTTGCTCTCTCTCTTTGTCTCGCTCTCTGTCGGTCTGTGTTTGTCTCTGTCTCTTTTTGTCTTCCTACACCCCTTTCCGCCACCCATCCCTTTTTCCCTATCTTTGACACTGGCTTGCATTGTTTGAAACTGTGTAATAGGGCTGTTTTCCCCTAAACAAGCAACTTTGAGTGGCTGAGTGTGAGAGATCTATCAAACATCGGCAGGGTATAGGTATAGGCATTCAAAAGCCTCTGTCACTTTAGGGCCAACTGTCTATATAACCTTAATAACAAACAGCCCAATAGCGGCCAAAAGTGTATTGATGTGCCTTTCTTTCTGCCTTTCTTACTTTTTTTGTGTCCAACCTCTGTAGCTCAGTGGTAAAGTGTTCGCCTGGCACACCGATGACCCAGATTTCTAATCCCAAGGGTTTCCCATGAAGGTGCCGGGGGTTTCTATATAAATATCCACTGTGGAAATTCAGTGCTTTAAATTTCCACTATTTCTTTCTTTCTCATTTGTTCTTTCTCGCTTCTACTGTGTTCTTCAATCTACTATCTTCTTTGCTAGAACAGTCACCTACCTTTTTTTTTAAATTGAAAACTCTCCTCAAACTCCTCATTTGTGTATGGGGATTATTGGGTCAGCTTGGGGATATTGGACGCTTTCTGCCAAATTGTCACTAGGCTTTCTATGAATCGTATGATATTATTTTTTTAGCAATGTAAGCATTTAATATGTATGCGTTTTGTTAATATTTTATAATTTGTTTATATTCTTTTCTTTTTTTTTTTAAACGGAGGTTCAATAAATTATAGTAAAGCCTCGGGGTCCCCCGCATGGGATGCCTTTATTGTAAAGTGACTGGCTGGTGGATTGCCCTCAGGGTTACTGTTAGGGTTGTTTTATCAAATATTTTATATGGTTAAAGGTTAGTCTTTTTTCAACCAAGTTGTGGTCCTGATTGGGCTCTTTGCAGTCCATTGGACCCTATAAACAATGACTAACTAACCAATCCCCAGGTTGTCAACATAAAAGTGGCCATGTTTTACTGGCCTTCTTAGCATTCCTTTTACTCTGGTGGTTCAGTGTTGATGTAAGTCCCTACCCCTCTTCCCTGGGATGGTCATCCTTGTTTGCCAGATCGCTGATGGTGGGTGTAGATGTTCATTCAGTTACTGCCATTTTTTGTTCTTGTGTATGTGTGTCAGTGTGTATTGTTTTGTTCTTGTGTATGTGTGTGTGTTAAGTACCTAGTGCTGTCTTTCAGGCCTGAGTTTTCGCTGCACATTGGTGACCTGTCGTCTGATGTGGATGACTATACTCTATATTGTGCCTTTGCCAAGAACTACAGATCAGTACGAGGGGCTAAAGGTAGGCAGAGAGTCAATTTATAATTAGAGAGGGTTTGCTGAACAAAGGTCTTTTATAATGTAAAATTCCTTGGAACAGTAACACCTCATTTGAGTTAGATCCGGTATTGGCCGGTGCAGTGAGCAGTATTAGAAAAGGTAATTAGGTCAAATGTCTGTTTTCTTCCCAGTTTTCTCTTCTCTTCATCATCATTAGCTAGTCCCTCCACACACACCCCCACCCCATTATGATGATGATGATGATGATTATAATAATAATTATTATTAAGAATTTTTTATTATTGTGCGTTATTATTATTATGCTTTTGTTATTTTTATTATTATTTTGTTGTTAGTATTGTTATTATTATTTATTTATTATTATTATTATTATTATTATTATTATTATTAATTATTATCATCATGATCATCATCAGTATTATTATTATTATTATTATTATGTGTTGTTATGCTTTTATTGTTACCTTGTGTTACGTTGAAACGCGAAGGATAGTATGTCTGAAACGCGCATGATAGATCTAATCGTTTCACTTTGCAAAGTATTCAATAATAGAGTGTATTTACCTTTGATTTGAGTTTGCATTGTTGTTAGGAGAAGCTTTGTATACCGTTGATAATTTTCGTTAGTCGATATTATTGGAGAATTCTCTAGATTTGTTTTTTTACTGTCGATCGAAGTTTCTTGATGGGTGTAGATATTTGAGAACATTCTTGGACGGAAAAGAATGTTGTATGACGTAAGTCAGTGATGACGAAGTTTCATTTGATTGGTTGTAGTGCGTCATTCTGCCGTGTTCTAAATTGTTCTGGAGTATGAAGAGACTATATAAGTGCCGCACTGTTTCAAAAGAGGTGTTGATAGTGTGTTGATAGTTGAGAATTGTAAAAAAAAAGTGGAAAAGAGGAGAGTGAAAAGGCGATTGTATGCAGTTGTTGATGAACGCTGAATAAAGTTAGAAAACTACATACGAAGACTTTGCCTTGTTGCTGAGTGAGCAGGCTGCGTGGATAAACGAACCTGAGTTACACTTTATCAGTACTTCAAGCATCGGGGCTGAATCAACTACTGATAGAAAAACACCAACATTGAACGAGTGTAACACCTTGCTCTATGGATGATTGATTTGCTGGACTAGTTCCTTGCGATTTACATAAAGTAACGGAGATTGTCATATTTTGCTATCTTAAGGTGCGGTCTGACGGGAAACGAATCAGACGCAAAGCGGTAAACATAGCAAAGCGTCTGCTGCTATAAGCAATTGCTTTGCTTTGTGAAGCGGTCACACGATGAGAAGTTTTGCATAACAATCTGCGTGGAAGCAATGCGCAGTTAGTAGTTGTAAATCAGTTACCTCCCTTTCCGTCAGATTGACCCTCACAGAAGAAGTCCATGAGGCCTTTTTCGGGGTTTGGTTTCTGTAATTTTGACTTCTAACATTCCATAATGCCTCGTGGCTTTGAATTGGATCGAGGAGAATAAACGTATCGTCTTGTTTCAGATTTGCTAATGACCCAGTAGCTTTTGATGCCGTCATGATCGCTGACATGATAACCTAGTTTTCGTACGTCGGCTCATCTGATTGGCTGGCATTCAAATGTTTCACCGAAGCAAAGCAAAATTTTAGAGCAGGCTCTAAACTGAAAGCATCCGCTTTGCTTTGCTTCGCGCTTTGCTGCTGTTATGCTTTAGGTCTAGTCACACGATAAACATAGTCAAAACTACAATGTTTCGTGTTTTACTGGCTGTTTTGCTTCTTGTTTCGCTTCCCGTCAGACCGCACCTTTAGTCTTCACCAGGTGTGTTGCCTCCTACAGTTGAAAAGCAGCTCTAACATGTTAATTTCAATAAGTGATATTTATGATACATGAGCCCTATTATTTAAAAGGGTCTGTGTAATTGGATCTCCACTGACAGGTTGGTATTGATCCAGATCATCTTGTCCCCCCGTACTTATGGTAGACACATTTGTCAGAAGACCGATTCTTGAAAGCCTACCTCTGTTATAAAAGTATAAGCTTGATCTCTGAAGCACGTTAATCTAGAGGGCAGAATTCTGTCAGCCTACGACGTCATCACCACTATTATTGTTACCTTGTACCTCTGGCTGTTCATATAATCATAATGCTATGTAGTTGTTGACATTCTCGCTAGCGGAGGCTTTGTTTTGATCATGTGGCAGTTGTTCTGGACAGCAATGGCAAGAGCAAGGGCTTTGGGTTTGTGCGATTCTCGGAAGAAACAGACCAGCAGCGAGCTCTCATTGAAATGCAACACATGACTGGCATAGGGCGCCGCCCCATAAAGGTGGGCTTAGCTGCACCTAAACGGTAAGAAAATGCCCAGGATGTTTTTTTGTTATTTATATATTATTATTATTATCATTATTATTGTTATTATTATTATTATTTAATTTATGGACTTTTTGTTTTCACCACAGCGAAATATTTTATTGTAAATCCACCTTAATAACAAACAAACAATAATAAAAAATAAAAATATAAAAAAAAATAATAATAATAATAAATAATAATAATAAATAATAATAATTAATAATAATAATAATAAATAATAATAATAATTAATAATAAATAATAATAATAAATAATAATAAAAAAAATAATAATAAACTTAATAACAAACAGCCTAATAAAAATAATAAAAAATAATAAATATTTAATATTTATCTGTTATCACAGTACAGTTTTTTCTCATTGCAAACTACTATCACAAACACTATTACAAGTTACATAGATAATGTCAGATACCATCATTTCAGTCAGCTTGGATTAGGATCATTTCAAGCAGCTTAGTACGTGGGGTCGACTTGATTATACCTGGGGTGTCACAGTAGCATAGCAGTTTGGCCACTCACTAGAAATGTTTTATGTTAAGCAACGTCAAGTAATGGCCATTGAATGTTGAGCAATAACTATGCAGGTAACTGTGGTTTGAAGTTTGTTGATGACCTGGATTGCAGTAAAATAAATAAATAAATAAAAACAACACATGACCCTGATACACAGACAAGTGCCCTCTACTTCTTCAGATGAGAGTATAAATTGAGGTCTAGTCTGTTTATCAGACCTGATAGTTCTCCGCGAAATCGTGGAAATACGCGAAAACGGAAACAAACAAAAAAAAAAGGAAATGCGAAACAATCCGCGGACACTTTAATTTTTTTGTTTTTTGTTGTTGTTTTGTATCGGAAGACGAAAGTTGCTTTACTCGCTTCCCGTTTTGCGGCGCCATACTTTGTTTTGGAATAGTGGTGCAGCGTTGACTGTTTCTGTGTATATATTTTCGCCGTTCAAGTTGTGGATTTGTGGACGTCATCAGACTCATTGGACTTCAAAATGTCTGTCACTAGGCGTGACATAGTCGCACGTTCCGCTGAAACCTCTCTTAGATCACTATCAGGTCTGTTTATGTAGGCATTCCATTGCGCAGACTTTCAAGATTCTGACGCTCATGTCCTAGATGGGTGAGTGCCATCTGCACAAATGCACCCAGCATGCACTAGGTTTTTTTTACCCCCCTCTCCTCCCTCTCTCCATCCCCCCATACCCAATTTCCCAGGATGGTGCTCAGTCAGAAAATAGGCCTAAGGCTGCAAGTGGTCACCTGGGACGGCTTGAGTTAGATCCTGTATCGGCCAGTGCCTCCAGCAGCTTTGGAGCTGGAAAAGCGCTACATAAAAGTGTTTAAATTATCTTTGAATATATAGATGATTTTTTTTCAAAACAAAGGCAGTGACCAACAAAGGCCATGGGATGGCTTGAAGCTGGATGGAAATTATCTGATGGGTACTGTATTGTATAATCATTCTATATATAATAATGGATGCTATAGCCCCGGACATTTTTCTCCTAAATCAGACTCAAAGCTTGGCGATCTGTAAACCTATATATATACATACACGCTCATATGTTACCAGCACTTTTACACAAGAACCACACTCATTATTCAAATATGTGGTGCGAAGGCAGGGAAGAGTGCTGTTAGGAAACGGAAAGGAAATGTATGGTTTATTTGTAGGTAATATTAGAAAGCTGCTACTACTGATGATTACTTTCAGGGGTTATGGACTTTATGGCAGCTCCCAGTCCTACGACAACACCAGCAGCTATTCCAACCCGATGTACCCACATCAAACCGGTTACTACAGTTGGGGTGGCTACTATCACTATAGCCACAACTATCAGAGCCACCAGCAAACAACGTCCAGTTGGGTACGTTTTCCACTATATTTATGATTGAGATTTTAACAAACAAAAAATAATTTCTTACAATGTTAGCTGCTTCTGTAAACTCCTTTGGAGGAGCTGAAAGCATTCACCTGGTCGCCAAATTGAGTTGTAAGAAATCCACCTCTAGTGACTTAAACCTTGTAGGTGACTGTGCTGCTGTCCGGTTCCTCCATATATTCTGTTTCCAACAATCTTTTACAAGTGTCATTTAATCACAAATGATTACAGACTAGTGGGAAATGCAGCATGCTGCCCTGTAGCTGGTCCATTTCACTAGTTCTTTGAGCGAATTGGATTTTCAGGCACCCTGCTTTTAACTGTATTGTACAGAAGACCTTCCCCATGATCCGCTCCTGTAATATGAAGGTGGTTTAGTCCTATTTGATATTTTTGTTTTCTGGCTTTCTATAAAGAGCTATTGCTACCATTTAGCATTTACTTATCATGTTTTATTTCAATGGAGGAGATATGGTTATATTTTGTAGACTTGGGTGAGTGGTTAACATTGACACCCTGAACACATTTTCGTTCTTTTTGTTTTTGTTTTTGCAGGACACTGCTGCAGCAGGTGCAGATGATTTGGAAGTTTTAGAGGGTAAGAACCTCTTTAACTCAACAGTGCTTAGAATTTAAAGGCTGGAAATCCAGTTCATAGAGCACTGAACTCTTTTTTTTTTTTTCCAAAATCTTTGAATCTTCCTGTCTGCACTGTCCATTTTAAACTAAGCAGTTTACTTCTTGTGCAGTGTGGTGGCAAAACAAAGTAAGTTCATTTGTGTCAAAAATGATATTTTTTACATCCTCATAAAGATGATGATGATGGAAAAACATCTTCAGTGTGAATTGAGACGAGCTTAAATTGCACGATCTAGACAAGAAAGTCATAAAAGCCCAAGCACAGGCTGTCAAGAGACAAAACTTAGATATTTCTCAAAACTACTGTTGTTGGTCTTGCTTAGTTTTGTCATCATTTGGCAGCATTGTGTCTCTCTTGAATGCTGTCTGTCATTAATAGGTTGTTTTCTATCAGAAAAAGAGGGGTAACCCCTGAAAATCAGTGCTATGCATTGCGGAGATTTGCAAGGACTATTTCTATTGCCATGACACCAAAAGAGCTTGTTCTGATTTTTAAAAAAAAGGTTTCGGCTTGATTGTTTTATTTACTTGTTTTGTGTTTTAATAAAGATCCATGCCTGGAAGTGAATGTCACAAAGGAAAACAGAGAGTTCATGGAGTCTAGCGAGGTATATTTTACTTCTTTTTTTTCTTATTTGTGTGTGTGTGTTCGTTTCCCTCTTTCTTTCTTTCTTTCTTTCTTTCTTTCTTTTCTTTCTTTCTTTCTTTCTTTTCTTTCTTTCTTTTAAATGTCTAATTATTGTTTATAAATAAGTTCATAAAACCAGTTGTGTGTGTGTATGTCTGCCTATGAATGTCACAGATTAACGGAAACGACCAAATTATCACCGTTTGTGTAAATTTCTTACATTATTTTGTCATTTAATATATTTTTATTGATAGTATGTCTTATTTTAATTACTTTTTTTCCTTTTGACAATTTTTGACAACCTCCGTTATGCGGATGACATAGATGATTGGCTGGAGAAGAACAAGCTGGTACAGAGGCTTGTCTCCATCTCCAGAGCATTTGGAATGGAAATAAGTGCAGAGAAAACCAAAATGATGACCAAAAACACCACTGGCATCAACAAGGACATCAAAGTCCAAGGCCAATCCCTCAAAATGATGCAAAGCTTCAAATATTTAAGAGCCATTGTATCAATGGGTCCCGCAGGCATGCCTACCCGTACGGAATTTCCATATTTTTTCCGGAAATTTAAAAAACTCGGCAAGCGCTACGGTAAATACGGATACTTGTTTCACAATCTGGAAATAAATAAAAACAACATTAGGAAAAAATATCGTACTCGTTGGCCTGAGGTAATGTACCACGTGACGTTTTTCCGAAGACAGCTGAACCCAGCTTAATGCCACAATGCGCAGTCGCAGTAGAGACACGTGGCATTGAAGTTTCCGTTAGTGGCACCGAAGTTTGCCGAACGAGTTTTTGGGTAGTCGCAATGAAGATCGGTGCTCGTGAGACAAAATTAAAAACATGGCGTCAAAACGAATGGCTAAGCAAAGTGATTGTGAATCTGAATCTTCAAAGAAATGGCGCAAGGGGCAGACATATATTGCCTCGTATACGGAAAGTTGTCCTTTCGTTATTCACGGCAGCACTGACTCAAAAGTACGATTTATGCCAACAGTTTGGCATCTCCGTCGGTGGTATGGACCACATCAAGCGGCACGTGGAAGGCCCACAGCATATCAAGAATTACAAGGCTTTGAAGAAGAAAAAGAAGATTGTGGCAGCAAATCAATCTATTATTCTTCGCATAATATCAAAAAGAATAAGTGCAAAAACAATAGGTAGTAAAAGTAAATACGGAAATCGTAATAGTAATATTGAAATTTGAAAAAGCTAATACTGAAACTTCGGATTGAGGGTAGGCATGCCTGGTCCCGACAGGAATCACGAACATGAAAGGCAAAATCTGAAGGACTAGCTGCTATCAGCCAGATGGCTCCCTTCCTTGCAAATTTTTTTTAATGGACTTACTTCTTTAAAACTCAGAACTATACTTGAAATTTACTCATAAGATGCGCCAGCGCTTGGTGTACCTGTTGAACTAAAAAAAGTCATTTTTGAAACCAGGTGGACTTGCTGCCTTCTATGCCAATGCATGTCAGCCTTGCAGATTACGAAGGCACAGTCAGCATAAGGGGTAGAGCAATCCCCAATCTCAGTTTTGCGGATGACATTACTGCATTGGCTGGAGAGGAACAAGAACTTAAACAGCCGGTACAGAGGCTCAACACCATCTCCAGAGCTCTTGGAATGGAAATAAGTGCAGAGAAGACCAAAATGATGACCAACTGCAACAACATCAATGGCATCAACACGGACATCAAAGTCCAAGGCCAGTCCCTCGACACGGTGCATAGATTAAAATATTTAGGAGCCATTGTATCAGACTATGGGTCCCGACAGGAAGTCCTCTCCAGGATCGCACAAACAACTGCTACCCTGACAAGGTTGAAGCCCATTTGGTAAGACAGGACCATCAGTCTACAGGCTGCGCTCCCTTGTCATCTCCATCTTCCTTATGCTTGCGAAACATGGACCTACACAGCAGACCTACAATGAAGAATACAAAGCATGGAGATGAGGTGCTGTAGAAGACTTCTGGGCATTTCCTATACCCAGCACATCACCAACGACGAAGTCCGACATACCACCACACGAGCCATTGGACAACACGATGACATGCTCGCAGTGGTGAAGAAACAGAAACTCCGATGGTATGTCTTATTCACCAGAACATCAGGCCTTGCAAAAACCATCCTGCAAGGTACAGTTCAAGGAGGCAGAAGGAGACAGAAAAAGAGGTGGGAGGACAACATTCGAGAATGGACTAGCTTGACACTGAGCGAAGCCATGAGGGTTGCTGAAGACAAAGAAAGATGGAGTATGCTGGTTAAACGATCATCTGTTGTGCCCCAACGACTTTTGAGTTATGGGATAGGGTAGGATAGGATAATTTTTTGGGTTTATTTTTCTGCAACAACGCACAAAAAAAATGGTATCTTTTAATACCAATGCAGTATGCATTATGAGAAGAGCTTCATTCAAAGTATTTAAAGGTGCCTATTACTAGTACAGATATGAGAGCCTTCATTTCGTTTCTTAGTAGTTTGAATAGCAAGAAGATATGGGTTGTCAGGCATAGTTTTGTTCGCTTGTTCATTTGAGCGAAATTATCGAAACCTTTATACTTACCCATCAAACCCCACGAGCATTTGAGAAATGCCAACAACCGTGTGAAGCTGTTATAGGGGTTACATATTGAACCCTCTACGCTCACTAGGCATAGCAGACTTGGCTTTCTAGACAGACTCTTGCTAATGTGGAATGGGATTAAGGGTTATAGAACAGCGGGTTAGGGTATTGGTTTTCAATGCTGAAGGTTGTGGTTTCAATCCTTTGCGTGGGAGTCAAAAACTTGTTTAGTCAGATATGAGACTTATTAGGAAGTGGATGGTAATGTGATGCTTTGTTTTGTGTTGCAGTCGTTCTTTGAGGCATTGGATCGTTCTCGATGGTTTGCCATTGACAGCATTCAGTCAGATATTCCTGCATGAGACGAAGACAGAGAGAAAAAATAAATGAATGGATGGATTTGGAATAGTCACTCACTCACTTACCCGGCAGTCAGGCCCTTGCAGAGAGTTTTCTCCATATTGGTAATTCCGCAGCGGTCATCTAGGGGTGTGACATATCCAGCCATGATATTATTTGGCAGAATGTGGTTATCTATAGGATATATAAACGTGATTAAAATAAATTAATGTAAATTAAAATTGTAAAAAAAGTAATTGTGGTAGATGTTTGACAGAAGGCCAGGTGCCACTTTGCTGCTGTCTTTGTTCGTTTTTCATAGTGTATTGTTTAGTTTCTTCTTCACAACTAATCATATCTACAGCCAAACACGCGTACAACAAACACGCTTTCAACGAACAACACTTTTACCCAAGAAAAATAATTCTTGCCAGAGTTGTCCTTATTTATTACTTAAAACTTCATGGATACCACGAACATGGTTACAACCTAGCTTCGCATACGCAGAATGTATTTTTCTTATCCCAGACACCAAATTTCGACAGATATAACGAAGTCCAAGTACAAAAACATTACAAATGAGGTAAATTCGTGGAAATGGCGTAAAAACACACAGTTCTTGTTTGCAGAAATATTGATGTCATTATGGGCACGTTTCTTCTTAACCCTTTGGAAACGACTTCATTTTGCTGAGTATGCCTATGTCATTTTTAGATCTGACAGAAAGTGACAGACCTATGTTTTCTTTTTGTTCTTGCAGCCAGAAACTTTTCACAGGTGTAGGAAAGTATTCATTTCTGAAAGTAATTATATAGACTGAATTTTCAAAATGTCTCAGAATAAAGTACATGAATTTGTATTTCCTAAAAAATATACAAGGTTGTATGTTACTGTCTTCTTACTCCAATACACTTTGAACGACACTTTGAGCGAGGAAAAGGTGTGGTCACAACCCCCATGATTATCGCTGAAACTATAACTGCTTTCCACAGGCTAATAGAAGTATTCTCTTTCAGAAAAACAATACAACAGACAAGATTCATGCATCTTTCATACTGCATAATAAATAAGTCCATAAAAAAATAGTTCGGAACCCATCACAACAATTGCTGATAATGATCATTTGCAAAGTGATAAGTTTGTTTCAGACCCAAAGCATCTGATTAACCGGTTTCGTTCTTTGAGATCCAATCCAAGATAAACCTTAATTTGTCAGCCTGTCATTTTGGCATAGCCAGATCGTCTTCTAGGGGTTAACTTAAGGTTATGGCTGCAAAATGGAAATGAATTCATCTCACTCTGACAGAGAACTTGAAATAATAATCGCATGTGGGAATGCATCCACACACAAGAAAAAGCTGATGTAGCGAAGGAATTTGAACTTCCACCATCAACGCTAAGCACTTTCTCTTAGAATATAAAATACAGACTATTCAGCTATAAATGACAACAGTCACATTGCATGTTGAAAATTGCCCCGATGTTGGTAAACAGTCATACACACATTCACACCACAGGCAATTGTCATCATTCCTAGAGTAATATATCCCTCACACACTAAATACTTTATAGTAATTCAAAATCTGAAAGACATCATTGCAACATTGGACACAATCACACTGGACACATAAAATATCAAAAATGGACATGTTAATGACATAAAAAAAAGTATTAAAAAGAAGAGAAAACAATTCCTTGCCACATGAATTAAACTATAGCTCCCGTTTGTTTACGTCGCTTACGACGCTAAACCGCGTAAGACGGAACGACGCGTAATATTATTTATTATATTTTTTATGAGGAGGAGCGTCGTAACCACGAAACAACGTAAGTTGAGACCGGCGTAACCCGAGGACTTACTGTATATGCTTAATAGAACACTTGCAGTGAGAGAACACCTATGTGAACAAAAGTGCATGTTAACATAGATAGAAAGCCGCTCCCTTCTCTCTCATGAGACACTTCTACTGACCACTGAGGTCTCTCTCTCTCTCTCTCTCTCTCTCTCTCTCTCTCTCTCTCTCTCTCTCTCTCTATCTCTGACTCTGCAATATTTTATATTTTGATTATTTATTGTGTTTTTTGTACATAAAAGACTGCAATATTGGTGCCAGAAGCACTAAAACTTGTGCATTTCTACCGATTAAAAAAACATAACTTTTTATATCCTGTGTGCAGAACAACAAACTTCTGTGCTGCAAGTGTAATAATATCAGTGTCTTATTCTGCTAGTAAATTGATAAGCACTCTGAAGATTGAACTATGTCACTATTGAAGATCAGTCATCTCAACATTGCCAGCCTGAACACTAAAGTGCCAGACCAGTCAGTGTTTTTGCGGTCATCCGATCCTAAGTTTAATCTCCATGGTATTACAGAGTGGCAGCTACGCTCTAATATATGTGATTCTTTTATAAATATTACAGATTTTATTATTATTATTAGACGTGATGCTCAACAAATGTATGGTGAATTTGGTGTTGCAGTTTACATTCACACCTCTGTTTATCCTTTTATTATAAGAAGGCAATATTTTGAGCATGTCAATATTGGATGCATTTGGCTTGATTTCAAATATTCAGCCACAGTCTCGCCTGTTTTTGTCTGCTTCCTATACAGGAACCCAGCTGGTACTGCTGATTGATTTGACTATTTTTCATGCATGGTGGGCCAAAAATACAATTTTGCCGGCCACAAGTTTTCTAGGGACTTGGATGCTCGGGGAATTATTGGAGTCTGGGAAACCCTTTCAAGTTTCAAGCATTCATCGAACTTAGTAGAACTGAAATTTAAAAAATTCTATGCAAAGAGGACTTTATTCAAATTGCTGGCATGGTCAGATGAGTTTTAGCTGAGTCAGGTATGCTGAGTCACGAACAACTGGCAAAGAAACAAGAACAAAAGGAAAGAAGTCTACACTAAAAGAACCAAAAAATGACAAACTAGATTGATGCTCACAAACAGTAATAACAAACAATAAGAGAAATGTGACAATAATCGAGTAGACTAACACCCCAATGTAAATACTTTTACAATTATGTTTTAGTTAGCAAACTGAGCAACACTTGAACAACAATCTTTCATTTATAAACGCAAGCAGAGTTCAGAGACCTAACTAAAACAAATAAGAATTCAAACTAACAAGATATCTAAAATCAAAACATCTTCTATAATTTCAAAATCATATTTCTACAACTATTATCAAGATATAATAAAGAAACAATGCAAAGTAGTTATCTATAGTTCAGCATCCTAAATCACAAAATAATAAAAGTTTGATGTTAACATTTGATCACGTCAACATGAGCAGACTGAAAAGGCAAGTCCTGGCAGACCAAAGAACAAAACATAACAGTTCAAAAGGCAAAGACAAGATTGCAATCTTGGTTTATGATGAGCAAATATCACATTATCAGCAAACAAATATAATTGTCTGAGATCATGCAATAACACTTATTCGTGTCACAAGGTACAACTACAAGGTAGGTTACATGTATACCGTTAGTTATTCATTGCTTACGGGTCCAGCGGACTGCAAAGAGCTGAATCAGGACCACAAAATCAAGACCACAACTTTGCTGAAAGAGGACTCACCCCTGATACGCATAAAAGATATGCCGAAACAACCCTAGTGGTAACACTGAAGGCACTCCACCAACCGGTCACTTTAGTTTACAATAAAGACATCCCACGCAGGGGACGCTGATGCCATTATACTCTAATTTATCAAACCCCTGTTTACAAAAACAAAATAGAATACTAACATAATTATAAAATATCAACAAAACACATATAAATTGCCTACATTGCCAAATAATAACATCATAGGAAGCCCCAGTGACCACATGGCAGAAAGCGTCCAATATTAATTCCCAAGCTGATCCAACAGACCTCGCACCCAAATGAGGAGTTTTGTCCCAGAAGAGTTTTCAAGAAAAAAGGTAGGTGACTGGTCTAGCAAAGAAGAAGATAGTATAGTAGATTGATAAAACAGAGTAGGAATGAGAAAGAACAAATGAGAAAGACAGTGACAGTGGGAATTTAAAGCACTAAATTTCCTGAAAGTGCCGATTAAAAAGGGTAGGGTGCAGTATGTATTTGTCAGTCTGTGTGTCTGTATCTGTACCATGTTTGTGTCATTTTATCAAGTTAAGTTTTTAATGGATGATTGTTATCGCTGGGTTGGAAATACATGCTAGCATTGATAAATAACGTGTCATAGTCTTTTGTGATTTTTATTTAACTTTAAAAATACGTTTGATAGCATAACTGCATGATAACTATGTTACACTCTTGCTCCATCTTCCCTCACACTCTTCCCCCCCCCCCCCACCCCTTTTTTTCTCTTTCTCTGTCTGTCTGTCTCTCGGTTGTATAAATAGTATCCCCACTTTCTGGAAATGTAGTGCTTTAAATTCCCACTGTCACTGTCATTCTCCTTTGTTTTTTCTCATTCCTACTCTGTTCTATCAATCTACTATAGGCTACTATCTTCTTCTTCGCTAGACCATCCACCTACCTTTTTTCTTGGAAACTCTTCCGGGACAAAACTCCTCGATCATTAATTTGTGTGTGAGGTCTGTTGGATCAGCTTGAGAATATTGGATGCTTTCTGCCAAATGGTCACTGGGGCTTCCTATATATGTTATTATTTGGCAATGTGGGCATTTTATATGTATGTGTTTTGTTGTTATTGAATATTGTACAATGATGTTTGTATTCTATTTTGTTTTTGTAAACGGGGGTTCGATAAGAGTATAGCCTCAGCGTCCCCTGCGTGGGATGTCTTTATTGTAAAGTGACTGGCTGGTAGATTGCTTTCAGTGTTACCACTATGGTTGTTTCGGCAGATCTTTTATGTGGATCAGGGGTGAGTCCTCTTTCACTTCTCTGGTCCTGATTTGGCTCAGAAGAGTCCGCTGGACCTAAAGCAATAACCATGTATAATGTAATGTCTTTCTCTCTCTCTCTCTCTCTCTCTCTCTCTCTCTCTCTCTCTCTCTGTTTTTTTTTAAAACTCTTTTTACTGTGAAAGGCAGTGTGGCTTATCGTAGATCAGGAAACTGCGCTATATAAATCAGCTTTACTGTAAAAGGCAGTGTGGCTTATCATAGATCTGGAAACTGCGTTATATAAATCAGCTTCATTATTATCATGTTAAATTTGTTTTACTATTTGAATGTAGGTTTGGTAGTTTAACAATACAATATGATGATGATGTCCATCTGTAAGGCACACAGAATATAATTGCCTCAGAGCGCACGTAAGGAGGGTGTATGGGATGCAGAGGACAGCCTGGGGTATGAGGCAGGGAGGGGGGAGGAGAGGAGTAGAGGGGGGTGGTGAAGGGAAATTCAGCAATCAAAAAGATGTGTCTTTATATGCTTCTTCAAGATATCCACGTTCTTCAGCGTTAGTAGCAACGATTTCCAGAGCTTGGGATCCCGCGGTGTGAAATTGTGTGGAGGCCAAGTCACGTAATTAATTCTCATTTGCTCATGGAGTGTGCCACTTACTGACTTTTAGACTTTGCCGAGGACCGAATAGGCAACAGACAATAAGCATAGTCATGGACAAATAAGTGAATAAATAATAATATACATTCACTTAATTTGTATTTATTAATGTAGGCCTATTTATTTATTTATTTTCATTTTATTTTAAAATGTTAATAACAACTGTGCTTGATTTTCTTTCCAATTTACGAAAGATCTATGCTATTACTATTGTAACTGATTTTAACACCTATAATAAATCGTTTGTTTCTTTATCAATCATTCAAAATTATGTTTTAAAGACTAACGAGTCAAAATGTGTGTACTAAGAAAGCGAGAATCCCGCTTTGAGCTTTGTAGTAAATCGCGCTATATAAAAGCCATTAATTATTAAATAATTTGTAAAGTTTCTATTCAGCTAAATTTTTACGTTTTTTTACGTCTTGACTTCTGCCGGTGCCTATGCTTCCAGTACCTATGGTTGTCAAGGGACGCTACTGTCAGTCATTTCTAATATGCCGTTTTGGCGGGACTAACAAGAAGTTACATTATTTAGTGATAAAATACAAACAAGAAAACAATGGAATTCAAGAAAATTGGTACGCCCCGAACGTTGCGGAGACGACAAAAAGGTGTCGTGAGAGCTGAAGACTTCGGAGGTCAATATAAGCACTGCCTACAGTTGTACAAATTTCCTCCAATCGACAACATCTCCTTGGAAGAGTTTGAGGAACTCGCTGTTGAACGTCTAAAATGTAAGTAACCGGAAATAAAAACTGTGTGTGCGTGAGTGTGTGTGTGTGTGTGCGCGCGCGCGCATGCGTGCGCAAAAGAATAGAAGTTTGTTTATTTCTTTAAAGCTTTCACCTAAGTGATTTTAGACTTAATGGGAGCAGGGGAAAATATTAAATATAAGGAATGGTCATAATGAAGGGAGAAAGGCCAAGGGATTAAACAAAGTAGGCCTACACAAAACTGAACAATTAAACAATCAAAATTGTAAAATAATTGTAACTTATAGTAAATAACGTCCAATATAACTACTACTAGTAGTAGATGTAGGACAGGCATCGCTGCCTAAAGCCTCGCGGCTTATAAAAACGTCCCTTAATTGTTTATGGTAATATAGTTTACATAAAATAATGATTTGCATGCAATAATTTGAAATAATCTTTTCTAGTCATATTTATAGAATAATTCTAAAAATTTGGAATCAGTGTACTAAATAATCCTTGTAAAATATTTTAAATAATCTTAATTATGTCTCATAGTCATATTATATGTTAGTTAGTCATGGTTAATTATAGGGTCCAGCGGGCTGCAAAGAGCTGAATCAGGACCATTATATCTATACATTAATATTCAATGTTCAATGTTCTGAATGTATATTATATTCAATGTTCTGAATGTATGCTTCACAGAAAAAAGCCACTAGACCTATTAAATAATCTGTACTGACTGGTGGTTTTTTTACAAAAAACATCAAGGATTGTGTATGATTTTGCTAATTTATATCCAATAATTCATATTTTTATCCTGAATATTTCAAATAGGTTGTGGAATATATTCCGCGATTGCACTGCAGTCATAAATCATAATGAGATGATTAATAGAAATTGCTTGTTTGCAAATTGCAAGCAACTTCCTTACAGTATTTTCAATTTTGTCCTCAACGAGTTCAAAGCAAGACGATATGCTAAATTGATAACGGTCCGCCAGGAATGTAACATTCCATTATATAATTTAATGCAAGGAATTTAAAAATATATATTTTTCTCAATTAATGAATTATACTATATACTTCATTTTTTGAGAATGGTATACCGAGCTGAATAACAGTACTTCCATTTTTTGCCACTATTTTTGCAATCTTATCAGCCCAGTCATTATGATTTAATCCGAGATGGTATCCAGCAAAATCAAACGTTTCTTCCATTTATGATTTAACTATGAATAAGATATTTAATTTAATCTATTATATAAAATCCTTAAAAGAATAGAAAGCCAGTTCTAAATACTATCAGTATTGACTATTGCCATCTCTACTAAGTAAGCCCATTTTGTCGCTTTCTTTTAAAAAATTGTTTTTTATTTTTAATGTACAAAAATATGTAACAACAAAAATCTATTTATATAATTAGATAGATATGAAACTTTCACTGCATCAGTACGTTCTTTGATCATCCCATTCCATACCAATTTGAATGCCCGATTAATTTAAACTGTACTAATTCCTCAATTCAAAGTGTACAAGAAACATTTTTGTTTTTTTGTGGTGACACACTGTTAAATGCTTGGACCAAATTAATGATGAAGCTTGTAACATTTATTGCATTTATTTTGTAAATTGTATTACTTGTTTTGGTAATTGATTCTTGATTTGTTTACAGTGCTGAAGGCAGTTGAAACAGCAGGTGTGCGGTACACAAGAGGATCAGAAAACTATATCAAATTCCTAGAAAAGGAAATTCGAGAAACCAAATTAAAACATTCTGTTTTTGAGGTGAGTTCAGGCACTCATTTTGTATTTTATTGACTTTGGTTAACCAATCATTCAATATTTATTTTGTAGTGGAAATGGGGGCAAAGAAAATTTAGAAATTTTTTTTTTTTTTAAGTATTAAAGTTTTATCAATTAAATAATAATAATAATAATAATAATAATAATAATAATAATAATAATAATAATAATAATAATAATAATAATCATAAAGACAGTTTAATATAGGTAATTAATATACTCATTTTTTTGTAACTTGTGTCATGTGATTATATACTACTGTGCATGCAGGGTATATAAATATATATATATATAGATATAGATATATACCCTGCATGCACAGTAGTTTCTTGTACTTGTATTCACAGTAGGACAGTAAATATGTGTATTTTGTCAAGTTTGTATTTGAAAGATTGCTGTGAAAAAGTTTTGGTGAGGTTAAGTTATAATTCATGATGTAGCTTTTGAGGCATGTTTTGTTGATTTTTTTCTTCAGAAAAGTGCTCCAGATGAATCAACCAGGCAACAGTACAGATGGAAGGACCACGTTTCGCATTTCATTCTACGTTTAGCTTATTGTAGATCGTAAGTGTCTTCTATGTAGGTACTTGATACTGGCAGCCTTTCAAACAATGGAAGCATTGTATGTCAAGTGATAACATTGCAGGCAGTGGTTCACAATTTCAAGGTTGACGGCCTGGAGTGCCAAGGCAATGAATAACTGATCCTGTTGCACAGGCCAAATATCCTGACACTGGTATCCTAGATGGGCGAGTGCCAGTTACAAGAACACTCTCATTACACCCAACAAGCACTAACTAGGTCCCTTTTCCTCCATCTCCAGTCGCCCAGTTGCTTTCAGTTGTCTGGGGCATTAGGTGATGCCTCCATGGCTGCAAGTGGACAGCTTGAGTTAGATCCAGCACTAATACTTTTTTTTCGCATTTTGATCTTGGGTAAACTAAAGATACTCTTTAAAAGATCAGTTTCATTTCAGATTTGACATATTACTGCGCAGATTGATTAGTGTAATAACTGCTTATTAAATATTATTGATGCATAACAATGGTATTTTTTGGTGCTGTTAAAATATATATACTGTCATTCAATCCTAAGTACCATGTTACTGAAATTGTCCAGTTTGCACTGTATCAATGAAAATGAACTCTTTTTAAGGCTGTTTACATTTCTATACCACTTAACATTCAGTTAAGGCAACCTGTTGGAGTGTAGTGTGTGTTTAGCAATTGTTTGCTGAAATACTGTCCTTCAGTGTTGCAAAATATGTGGACGTTGGAATGGTTTTTCACAGGGAGGATCTGAGGCGATGGTTCATACAGCAAGAAGTGGATCTGTTTCGCTTCCGCTTTCAGCAGGAGTCCCAAGAGAGTCGAGCACTCTTCATGGTCTGCAATGACCTCAACTATCAACCAGTGAGTGATTAATGGATTGACCATTTATGGTGTTTTTGTTCATTTCACAATGTGCAATGACTTTAGTTATTAAAAAAAATGACTGAGCTAGTGATTGATTGACAATTTTATATTATTTTTGCAATATCAGTGCAGCCTTATGTCTTGATGTTGAGGGCGCACAGTCTGTCAGTAACTTTGGCATGCGTAGGAATTGTTGGGGGAATGACAACTAGTAATTGTAAATAACAATAAGGGTATTAGGTGACTTTCTTGGAAATACAATTAAAAGTGTAGCCTGTACATAGTTATTGTCTAGTCAATGGCTACCATTATTATCAGTAATGTTTACTGCCAAAGTTTAGCTATACAGACCTGTTTACATTACGATTTGAGTGTAATAAATTCAGTTTTTTGATATCATTCTGCTATTCCGCTTTGCCTCTTCAAATTCCGCTTTGCCAGCTGCTAAAATTACGTTTTCAGCAAATGCTGCTTGAGAAAAAAAAATTAGTCTAATTTTCGGTTATTAGACAGCCCGAATTTAGTCGTATAAATGTTTCCGGTTGCGTTTTCGTTCGAGGTGGGGCCGGGTAGCTCAGTTGGTAGAGTGTCTTACTAGTAACTGAAAGATACCTGGTTCAAACCTCGGATTGGCCAACGTGTGACCATATTATTTTCCCTTACCATCAACTGGTTCGCTGGTGTCAGAATAATGTGACCAGTAGTCGCCTATACGCTCCGGTGTGGTAAGGTAAAGGTAGTCCCATAGCCTTGTGGCCGTAGGGGAGCGTGATGTTGGAGATCACACTTATCTTGGGCCAGCGTAATGAGGGTGATGCCCATCCCTCTCCCTCGCTGCTTTACCTTCCCCACCCTTAAGAGAGTAGGTACTCAGTCACAGTTGAATCAACTGGGCGCGTTGTTATTTGTCGCTTCACGTTTTGCGGTCACCAATCCAAGTGCTAACCGCACTGGACGGTGCTTAACTTGCGACACAGTAGCGAGTGCTCCAACCACTGCGCTATCCGACACCGGTGTGGTGTGACTATAATCTACAATTACCCTATATCCGTTCGAGGTTATTCAGGAATATCGCGGATTAGATCTATTTTGTGGTAGCAATAGATAATCATTTGCCTATTAAAAGAAATGTACCCGCCCGTATCCCCATTTATTCAATACTCGAAACGTTTTTATGATCTCGTGCCCTTCCTTAGGAAATCGGAGTTCCGTGTAATCGGAGGTCGGAGACCGTGTGGTAGCGTTTTCGACAGTGCTGTGAAAATGGCTTCTTCAAGTAGATTGATGTGTTTGTGGATTGTTCAAAGACAGAATGGCCAAATAAAGGCAAGAGTATTTTAAATTATTTATTTTCAAGTGGAAACCTGACTTGATATTGAACCTGCAAATTTCATTATAAGAAGCTTCTCTGAGATATTAACTTGTGTGAGACATGTCATATCTATGTCACCCAACTGAGTTTGTGCTTCAGTACTAGCTTGCATAGGAGGAGCAGTAAAGCAGACAAGGTATTTGTTAGTTTATTTATTTTATTTTTGTATGTTTATGATGTGTTACTGATGATTTAAAAGAAGTAAAAACCAACTTAAACTAAAGTGATTACCTTTTCTTGAGCTATTATTTGATTCCTATTTAGACCAAAATTGCGCGACAAAGAGATTCCTCTTTGGACTCTCAAATTCCTCTTTTTGGCCTTCTGGATTCCTCTTGGTTCTGCTTGGGTGTAAACAGGTCTGGCTATAGAACAAAAAGACTGCAATGACATTGTTATCACTATCCTATATGATCATTTCCATATTTAATTCATAGTATGCAACAATGGGTTCCTATCCTATCCTATCCCGTAACTCAAAGGTCATTGGGGCACCACAGATGATCGTTTAATGAGCGTACGCCATCTTTCTCTGTTCTCAGCAACCCTCAAGGCTTTGTTCAGTGTCAAACCTGTCCATCCTCGAATGTTGTCTTCCCCCACTTCTTTTTCTGTCTCCCCCTTCTTCTGCCTCCTTGCACAGTGCTTTGTCCAATGGCTTGTGTGATGGTCTGTCAGACTTCGTTGTTGGTGATTTTCTGGGTATAGGAAATACCCAGAAGTTTTCTGTAGCACCTCATCCACCCGTTTAGGATTTTAACTTTATTTATTATTTATTGGTACCATGTTTGTACAAAATAGGAAATCATGGGATTACATACTACATAGTCACAGGGAAGAGTGCAGAATATATTCAGCTGAAATATTTATTGGACCGTGTTGTAGAATGTAGATTTGCATTATTTATACATATAAAGTGGAACCTCTCTACAACGACCTTTAGTTTGAAAATGTTGACAAAAATCGGTTTTTATAGAGGGGGGTCTTTACAGAAGGGTAGAGAGTTTACCTTTCACTACATCTTTTTCTGTTACATGTATTAAAGAAATAAACTCAACTGTACTGTGTATTGTTTACAACTTACGAAAGATGCAGTCAGACCTTTGTCTCTCTTTCTCTCTTGCTCTCTCTCTCTCTCTCTCTCTCTCTCTCTCTCTTTCTCTCTCTCTCTCTCTCTCTCTTGCTCCTTTTCTTTCTCTCTCGCTACACGGCCTAGACATCTGTCTGTGCCGCACATGTGATGTGAATCACATGAAATCAACACCCCATACGAGTAGAGGCTGGCCGCTTTTGTAACAGGACGATGTCAAAATTACGGAAGGTTAACAGCTGGCGTAAGATCGTAGCCGGTGTGGTCAGGCAAAGAAGGTCACTACACAGCCTATCTGTGCTGCACTTGTAATGTGAATCACTTGAAAACACCCCATACAAGTAGACGCTGGCATGTGATGTAACAGGATGACGTCAAACTTATAGAAGATTACTTTATCGGCTGGCGTGTCACATATAGGTACCTGTCTGACTGTGCTGAACAAGATCGTAGACAGTTTTTATTGTGCAGTCATGCTGAGAAAGTCGCTATACGGTCTGCAACGATCGGTCGTTAGACGTTAGAGCGAGGTAGTCGCTATACTGATGACAGCAATATAAGGAAATTCATCGGTTAAAATAAAATGAGTCGTTGTGGCGGGGGAGTCGTTATAAAGGGGGGGTCGTTGTGAGAGGTTCCACTGTAGTACATTGTATAATACAATCGACTAAATGTTTGTTTAGGATACTTTTTTTTTTTCCATTTCTTTGAGAGATAGCAATAATGGGCTCTGAGCCCCAAAGCTCAAAGAGTTCTAAAGGAGGCTTTTTATTGCAAAATAATGGCTGTTTTATAAGCTTTTTTTCTTACTTAGAAAGTAGAAAACTTAGAAAACTTACTTAGAAAACTTACTTAGAAAACTTTAAAAAATACCTTGCAACAAATTGGAAATTTTTACAAAAACCGGTGGTAGCACTTCCCGCTTGGACTCTCTCCCTAACTTGGCGGAGTGGGACGGACCCCTCGACCTTTTGCACGCATCTCCCACTCCACCAAGTGAGCCCAAGCGTTGTGGCATGTGTTGTCATCAAACCCCAAATGGGGAATCTCTACGAGACGAAATTAGAGAAACCCACGGAGGTGTACTGACTGAACTTTGGCTGCGAATCGGACAGTTGGATTAAGTAGGAGGTTCCCAGGATACAGCGCGCAGCCTCCTGTCTTACCCAATGTCATGCAACCGTTCGTTCTTGCGTTCAATATCTGTTTACTTGTTGCCTGAGGCTTGACAATTGGATTAAGTAGGAAGGGATCGAGACGAGAGTTAGCGTGCACCTTCCAGTCTTATCCATTGTCATGGCAATTTTTAACATGTATCCAAGCCACTTGCCACTTTGTACACTGTGTCTATTATTCGCAATAGGACAGACATTTGGCCTTAATGCCTTAGCAAATTCAACACATGCCACAGAAGTGACTAACCACACCGAAAATCTATACTTCCTTTTTTCTTTATATCCCCATCCAGATCGCTCATAAAAGAAGATTGGGCTTGGGAAATTACATACAACAAACCAGCATTAATATTCGTTATTCTAAATGTACAATTCTAAATAATACACCATTAAGTGCAGCAATCTTTATTACATATTGTTCATATTAATTTTTAAAAGTGTAACAAATAGATATATAAATAAAAATTTATATTAAAGCATGTGTTTCCCATTTACTAGCTGTAAGTTAAACCAAGGGAAATAATTTGTGTGTATTTTAAACATGCATTAAGCATGTGATCCAGTTGAAAAACAGAATCGGAAATTCCCCTTTACTAGACCAGGGGAAATAATTTGTGTACAGGAATATTTGTGTGCTTTCTCTGTGTGAATGTAAAATCCTTAGTAAGTTTTTTGCCTTTGCTTAGATATATAAAAAGAAATTTATATTAAACATGTGATCCAGTTGAAAACAGCAAATAGAAATTTATATTAAGCATGTGATCCAGTTAAAAACAGAACCTGGAATTCCCCTTGCTATTATTTACCAGGACTTCCTGCAGACATTAACGTGTAACAATCGGGAATTCCCGCAAACATTAATGTGTCTTTGCTTATTTACCGGGACTTCCCACAGATATTAACGTGTAACAATCAGGAATTCCTGCAAACATTAATGTTACAACCTTATTTTTTTACATGCAGGCAGTGACGAAAGCATACAAAGTGTCATGTATTGCCGAGACAGAAGAAAAATATAAAACTTTCACTCTGAATAAATTAAAGTTTTACGACAGCTTTCAACATTTGTCTTCCAGTTTAGAAACACTAGCTAAGAACTTACCCAGCTATCCTATCACTAGCACATATTTTCCAGACGTTACACTTATTCGGAAAGGCGTGTATCCTTATGAATACATGGATTCTTGGGAAGTGTTTGAAGAACTAGAATTACCCCCTAAAGAAAATTTCTATTCTTCACTCAATAAAAGTTTCATAAGTGTTACCGATTATGAACATGCACACAACGTCTGGAATGCACTCGGATGTAAAAACCTTGGTGACTACCACGACATATATTTAAAAGCCGACGTCTGTTTGTTGGCTGATGTGTGTGAAAAATACAGAGAAACGAGTTTACATCATTACTCCCTCGACCCTTCTCATTATATTTCTTCACCAGGAATGAGTTGGGATGCTTTCTTAAAACTTAGCGGTTCTAAAATCGATCTCATAACTGACCAGGTAATGATGACAATGATTGAGTCGGGCATTCGTGGAGGAATAAGCGTGGCAGCTCATAATTATTGCAAAGCCAACAATAAATACTTAAAGCACTATGACCCCTCGCAGAAATCTAATTATATAATGTACTTTGACGCCAACAATTTATACGGTTGGGCAATGAGTGAGCTTTTGCCGGTTTCAGATTTTAAATTACTTGTTAATCCAAACCCCGCAAACTTGACTTGGTTAAACAGTATTTTAAATCACCCTAAAGATCATACTATAGGGTTTATTGTCGAAGTTGACCTAGAGTATCCCAATGCTTTACACGACCTACATAATGATTACCCATTAGCACCAGAAAGATTGCATGGTACAGACAAGCAACTTAAACTTATTCCCAACCTCTATAATAAATCTAATTACGTCTGCCACTACAGAAACCTGCAGTTCTACATCAGACACGGCATGAAGTGCACAGCGATTCACAAGCTTTTATTCTTTAAACAAACGAATGTCTTGGCCGGGTACATCAATAAAAACACAGAGCTTAGAAAACAAGCGCAATCTACGTTTGAAAAAGATTTCTTTAAGCTGCTGAATAACAGCTGTTTTGGTAAAACTATGGAGAACCCATACAAGCGAAAAGACGTCAGGCTAATTACATCACCCAATCAAGCGATTAAATTAACATCTAAACCTCAATACCTTGGTTACAAAGAGTTTCATGACTCCCTGTATGCAGTTACCATGAAAACCACACAAGTTAATCTAGACAAACCAGTGTTTATGGGGATGACTATTCTTGACCTTTCTAAATTATTAATGTTCGAATTTTACTACGATTACTTTAAACCTAAATACCCGGAGGCCAGAGTTTTATACACAGACACAGACTCCCTTATACTAGACATCCCTACTGAAGACATTTATAAAGACTTAGAATCGGAACTGCAACATTACGATACTAGTGACTACCCTGAAACTCACTCTTTGTACAGCAAAGCAAACCAAAAGAAAATAGGTTTGATGAAAGATGAAATGAACGGGAAACTTATTGAAGAATACGCAGGACTGCGATCTAAGCAGTACAGTATTAAACACGAATCGGGAGAATCTTCAAAAGCGAAAGGCACCCAAAAAGCTGCAATAAAAAACAGAGATATCAGACACGAAAACTACCTGGAAGCCTTAGATGGGAAAGAAGTTAAACCATACCCTAACACAACTATAAAGTCTAAAAACCATATAGTGTCCACTGCTGTGACGACCAAAAAAACATTATGCGCTAATGACACAAAGAGAATAAGAGTAACTAAGGAGTTTGCATACGCTCTAGGCCACTATAAATTACAGGTAGAAACAGCGACTGCGACTACGACTACGAGTAAGGAGGAGGGCCCGTAAGGTTTGAATAAATGTTAACTGTATTTATTCTGAAGCACTGAGCTTTTTCTTCAAAGCATCTAGCTGCTCTTTCCGTCCCAGTAGTCTCCCTTCTTCTATTAATTTTTTTTTAATTTCTTCAACATTAACAGGTGCAGACCTAGATTTAGATTGTATGTCATGCTTCAATTTTTTATATTCTTCAAAATCTCGCTGGATAATTACAAACTCTTGGTCTGTAATCTGAGTGTCTTCTAGAGCTTTTGAAATTATTAAGTTCATGCTAGTAAGTTTTGCTATCGCCAGGCTAGAAATGAGGTCGTGTTTTTCTAATTTCTTAGATACTTTAGTATTAATTACACCTAGTAGAACTGACATCACTGAAGATAATCCGGCAGCCACTCCTAATCCAATACTAATTGGTATACCAATTCCAGTCACCAATAATCCCACGCTGACCGCAGCTTCCGCTGCATTAATAACATTTAGACCAGTAGACACGTAATTTATTCCGCTATAAGCGCCGGAATACCTTCGTCTGCATCTAGAGTACTTTTGGATATCTGATTCAATTTGAGTCCTAACTTTTCTTATTTCTTCCAACCTGAACGTTTGAACATTACTTAAGTCTAACGTTGGAGCACTGGGTTGTACAATTGGTTGTTCATCCACTACTGCTTCTACTATAGCAGGATACAATTTTGTCGTCATATTTTTAGTGTTAAAAAAAAGGGTTAACAATAATTAACTTGATTTTAGTTTATTAGCAAAATATTCTATTTGACTATCAGAAAATATCTGATCGCTGAAATAAAATGCTAACAGATCTACGTTGTCTAGGCTAATTTGCGCTATTCTGTCAATAGGATTTGGAACAGGGACAAAAGTTATCTTGGGTGATGAAGTAAATACGGAAAACTGATTTTCATTTTCTCTTTTCTTCATAAATACTGTAACTCGTCTGGGATCCTCATCTAAATCAGCCCAACTTAGAGAAACTTGCGGAATTACATTAAAATTTCTCTGCGTAGGCCTGTGAGCAATTATGTCCAGTACTATCATAGCTGTGCTACCTAGCTGTAAAGGAGGCTGCAGAATAACTCGGACATTTTTCCCTGCGGTTTCACGCTTATGTAAAACATAGCTGCTTTTTTTGTAGGCTTTGACTTCTATGGTTTCCCGATTGTTTTCATCCGGCACTAGACTAACTAACATAGGCCCGGCGTTAATAATTTTCTTAAATTTATTGTCTGGTCCCATAAAAGTGTAAGGGCTTTCGCACTTGAATTTAATAAGCCAATCTAATTCTGTGTCTATAGGTGTTAAAGACCAGATATTTTCTCGTTTAGTAATAGCATACTTAAAATCGGGATCTACTTTACCGGCATTAAAGTCCTTTAGCTGATCGATAGACGGTTTTTCTGGCAATACTGACGGCGGCACTGACGGCACTTCAGGCACTGCCGGCACTAGCGCTCGTTTATAATATCCATTTTGTGTAAATTCGAAACCGTAAATAGACCCAACAATAGCATTCGCATCAAAGTCAATTGTGTCTGCTAAGTCTTTCAGTTCAATGGTAGGACAGGTTACTGGAATTTGAGGGCCGATTGACATTGTATTTTAAAATTAAACTTTATTTTATCTCAAGAATAATTGTAAGATCTTCAAAGTCTACAATTTCGTTGTTTTGGTTAGTTATTTTGAAGCAGAAACTAGTATGATAGTCCTGACTTAAGTGGCGTTTTTGAGGCAGAAATTTCAATGAAACTGGATCGCAGTAAGATTCTCTCTGAGTTGAGATTATCCTTAGCAATGTACTAGGAGTTCCGTTTACTAAGTTTTCCGATGTCTTCAGTTGATGAAGGTACACAAACAATCTATTATTAATTAACAAATTCATAGGGTTTGATCCAATAAATCTTATAGAACTGCCGACAGTGCTGGAGCTGTCAGATAAAGATAATTCATTGCCACGGAAACCTAATATTTCTGCCAGCTTTGGCGCAAGTGTAACGCTGGTAATGTCTTTATGCAGGGTTTTATGGAAAGTTAAAGTTACTATTAAGTTTGCAGGGTTCATTTTTGCTTCAATCGAATGAGGTTTAAACAATTCTTCAGTAAGTCTGCAGAAGTCATAATAGCCGGCATGAATAAAGTGCCTTTTTTTATTAATCATTATCCAGTTGTTGTTTAGATCATGACTAATATTTAACCATTTAACCGTGTAGAATATTTCGTGAAGGATTACGTTAAGGTCGCTGTTTTTGTTGTCAATAGGATGCTGAAGTTCAATGGGCACACCTGATTTTACGAATTCGAAAGTTACAAACATTTTTTTTTTTAATATAATAAAAATGTACGCGCCTTATAAATATAACAAAGCTGCAAAGTATACTACAGGGCCTTATTATTACGAAAAAGCAGTCGACCTAACCAAGCTGACAATAGCTGTGGCAGCCAACGTCCATTTCGAAACTATCCCCCATAATATTTTTGATCATTACCTCAACCCAGACATTACGAGCGACTTTTTAGCTAACCAATGGCTAAACAACGGGGGTATGCAGTTCTTTCAGAATCAAATTAATTTTGCCGTGTCATGCGCTACAACTGGTTGCGGAGTTTCTTACGTTCATCACCTTAATCACCCAGATCCCATGTTGAAGTCTATTTATCTGTTCCATTTGTATTATCAAGTGAGACGGGTGTTGTCTGAACTTCAGGCTCCGTTACCTACTGACAAAAACTTTAATCCCTTTAACAACGGCTTTGACAAAAAAGCGTATCAAAGGTTGTGCAATGAATTCGGAATTGATACTAAAACAGACTTCAGACAAAAACTAGACCTCAATCACGGAATGGGAACTTTATTTAGATACGCTGTAGGTAATTTATACACGGGGCCTTACGTACCTGGATTTACATCATTTAACCACAACAGCCAGGTTCCTTTACTGTATATCAGACAAAAACAAAGTGCAGCATACAGCACTTTTATATTAGACACATCAAACGGATTTACTCAAAGTGGGGTGGAAAGGCTGAATGAATCTATTCGTACGTATGCGTGGTGCATTCTGGGGTCTCAAGCAGAAACACGAAGTAATATCATTGGGGAAGGAACTAGCTTCGATGCACAAAAGCAGTTTCTAGCCAACATTGAAGATTCTATTAATTCGGCAGTAGATTTGCCCGCAAGTATTAAAAGATATCAGGACACTTTAAAGTATGCTAGATCGAAAGTAGATTACGTAATAGGTTTAGGACTGTATATGTTGCCTTCAGACCTTCAGCTTAGGATAGGAACTATATCAAACTACAACAACAATATAGTGATTGCCGACCCTCAGTTTCATATAGGCTACAATCCTACAATAAATACAGTGAATACAGTGAACACAGTGAATACAGCAAATACGGTATTTACTGCTAGGCCTAATAATGAACCTTTAAGTTCGCCACCACTTCCAAGCCTACCAAGCCTACCAAGCTTGCCGGAACTGCAAATGCCGGTAATTGATCATGGGGTTTCACGTCTAGCGCTTACAGGGGGTTTATTGTTTGCTGGGTTAATTGGGATTTACTATTTTAAGTAACCAGAGTAATATTATTATAAACAAAGACCACAGATGCTCAGACGCCCAAACCACAACTTTAGAAGCAGTATTAAATATCCATGAAAATACAGAACCTAATATTCCTGGAAGTGCGTCTACAAGTTTGTCACCTAAGCGTTTCAATAAGTTAGCTATGCTTTGTAACGTCTTTTTAATCCAGTCTTTAACCGGACTACCGCCAGGTCCACCAGGTACGCCAGGTCCACCGGCACTGATGCCTACGGTTCTAGTCAGTGCTAAGACTAGTGTGCTTATTGTCATCCCAACAGCTGTAAGAATGCTAAATATTGTAACACCTTGCTCTCTGAACAGTGTTTGAATTCTTTCTGCAAGTGTAGTGTCTTCGTGTAAAATTTTATGCACCGTTTCTTTTATTCTGGCGAAATTAGTTATTAATTTTTCTCTGTTTATGGATAAGGCTTCTAGCCTTGCAGCGCGTTCTGTGTAAAGGTCTGCGAGCCTTTTTTGAATCATCTTTTTTACCTCAATGCTTAAGTTCGCGTCATCAGCTTCTGCTAGTTTATTTTTTTGTTTTTCTATATGTTTGTCGAGCTCACCGAGCTTGGCTAAATTCATCATTGTCTCCCCTCTCACAGATTGTAAAGCTTTATCTAAGCCCTGAAGTTCACGCAGTGGCAATAATGGCGTGTCATTGATAGTTTCCATAACCTGATCAATATTGGTGTCCTCATTTGTTTGTAAGGTTGTTAACTCTTTATTTACTTCTAATGCAGAACTAGTTAAGTTAGTTAAGTCTTGTAGTTCTATTTCTGAACTTAACGATGCATCTATTCGTTGAAGTGAAGCTACTGCTTGGCGATGCAACGCTGGCACTCTATTATCGGAAAGCCCCAATGATCGTATTACAGTCACTGGGAGTTTAGTTTTCAAAGTAGACCACGCATAAAATTTATCAGGATTCTTTAACATAGTTAACTGTACTCTTACTTTTTTACCGGATACATTAGTGTTTATAAACAAGTGATTATTTTTGTCTAGTTCGAAGTCGCTGGGACTAACATAATCAGGTAACTCGCGCCCGATGTAATTGTAAAATTTATTGATTTTTCTGGCTTTTTGGGTTTCAGTTACTTGACGTAATTCTTCTCCTATACTTAGCCTTGTTTGGCTCATGTCGTCTCCTACCATAGAAAGAAGTCTGCTGGTTGTGTCAACGTCGTGGTCTTCATTAGGTTCATCAGGTTTAAACACTTCATCCGGAGCTTCGCCACCTGTTGCCATTTTTAAATATAATTTTTTTTTAATCACACTAAAAATGCAAAGCTACGGAAACTTGTTAGACCCTACACGTCGATTGAGGACACCTTTAGGCATCAAAGGTGAGAAAAGCACAATAATTATTACAAACAATCCAAGCAGCATAGAGCCTAATCAGCTACTAACCATAAGATTTCCAAATTTAGGTCCTGATGATGTAATAGTTCCGGGCAGTCCTAAATTGGGATTTAAAATTAGTCTGAATTCTGACGACGATCCTAACAGAACCGTAGTCAACAATCTAGGCAGAGCTATAATTAAAAGAATGGTTATTAAACTTGATGGGCGAGAAATCCAAAGTATCGATGACGCCGGTGTTTTGTTTTGTTACACAGATCTGTGGCTGAGTAAATATGAACGGGAAGATTTAGTTGGTCAGGGGATTCAAGCCGCCAATGTGGCAAAACTTCGAATCAAAGCTGGCGATGCTGTCGTTTCTAACAAAGGTGAAAATGCATTAGCTGCTGTATACAAAAACAGGTTTTATTTTCCACTCGATTTTGAACTGCTACACAGTCATCTGCCATTTCATCAAGGTTCATTTAACGACAGGCTTTCTTACGAAATTATTTTCAATGATTATTCTCAAGTGATAATTAGTTCTGACAATGATGCTAGGTATACAATTACAGACATCACGCTTGAATACGAAGTGGTCACTCACGCTGAACTCAGTAGGATGATCAAGGGCCAATATGACAAACTAGCAATTTATTATGATAGGATCGTTCGCTACAGACAGTTTAATAAAGATTTATTAGATGCACTATGGACCATCAACATAAATTCACCTGCTCGAAGTTTTAAAGGTGTACTGTTGTTGTTTGTGAAAGAATCTAATTATAATCGTGACAGCGAGAATTTTATCAATCCTAATATTTCAAAAGCGTCTGTCGTGATTGAAGGTAAGCCTAATCAATTATTCGCTAATGGAATGATGGGGTTTCAACAGTTTGATGAGATTAGGAAAATCTTGGGTGGAGGTAGATTGCGGACTGACACTGTGGATTTGATTTCTAAGGATCTTCATTTGCATGACACACGACTGCAAGATTATCTGGTGAATAAATTTGCGTTGTGGTTAGACTTTCGAACCATACCCACCAATGAACTTCATGGATCTGGAAGAAGAATTGAAAACGGAACAGATGGTATAACAATTGAATTGCATAGGGAAGCAAGTGCTAAGTCAGAATCAGTTACAGTATACATGTATATAATTATGGATGCTCAGCTAAACATTGAAAATGGAAGATTAAAAGATTTAGTATATTAAAAAATGACCTCTTTGTTACCTCGTGATCCTCATTGCGGAATGATCGTTGGCATGACGTCATGTGGAAAGACCGTCTTTGTTCTGGATTTGTTAGAAAAATATTACGCAGGACACTTTGATTATATAGTAATTTTTTGCCCAACTATTCAATATAATAAAACCTACTTAGATCGTAAGTATGTCTGGACAGATGAAAATATCTTTGTTGTAAATACCAATGGCAAGCTCAATGAGTATTTAACGTATTTTTATAACCTGTTTGAGAATGAGGGTAATACGTTATTCTTAATCGATGATTGCAGTGCAGAAAAAGATATTGTATTAAAACGGAACATATTGAGCAAGCTGGCTTTCAGTGGACGCCATGTGAAAATTAGTGTCTGGTTAATCACGCAGAAATTTAATTCCATATTAAAGGATTTTAGAGAACAAGTTAAATTTGTTTGCCTGTTTTATTGCAAAGATCGAGACAGCTTTGATAACTGTTTAAAAGAAAATGACGTAATTGAATCAAAAGAGGAAAGAACTAAATTAAAAGAACAGCTAAAAAAAGGCAAGCACTTAAAATTATTATTAAAAACTGACCAACCAACTGGCTATACAATACTTATGTAAGTAAGTAAGTTCTTTTATAATTTAATTATTGTAAGTTATAAGTTTTTTTTTAAAGTCGACTTAATTAAGTTAGATGTAAGTAAGTAAGTTCTTTTATAATTTAATTATTGTAAGTTATAAGTTTTTTTTAAAGTCGACTTAATTAAGTTAGATGTAAGTCACTAAGTCAAAAAAAAGGTTGAAGGTAAGTAATAGTGGTGATGATTATAGTTCATTTATCTTAATGGCACTGTGTCTGGTGGAACAATCTGAAGTTCTTCTTTTACAAAGTTTCTTTGTGGTGTTCTACGATCGCTTCTCGGTCTTAAATAATATACGGGCGGATCAGTAGATAATGCTCTGTCAACTTCATAAACGCTTAATGACCAAATTGGGTCTGTAGCTCGCCTTCTAGTGTCATTAGCAACTTCTCCAGGCTGATAAAGGTATCTAACAGTTTTGTTCATCAAAGTTAGATCCGGCTGACCAGGCTTTGAAACGGTAACAACAATCTGTTTCTTTTTAATAGCCTCAACTGGTTTTAATCCTGTAACTCTGGTTGGTTCTGAATTCATTTCCCTTAAAACTCGAGGCAGCCTAACAACCCATTCTGTATTAGTGGTTTCAGTAAACAACTCCTTTGAATACTGATAAGTGAATAATCTTTCTGCCAGTTGCCGATTAAAGTTTTCTACAATACCCTGTGATCTGTGCAATCCAACAACTCCTCTTCTAACAGTTACATTATGTTTTAACAAAAGCTGGTTAACAGCTCCTTTGAATTCAGACCCTTCATCGCATTGAATAAGTCTAGGGAACCTTAGAGGCCCTCTTGAATAAATTGCATTTAAGGCTTGAGCGACCTCAGCTGAATTTTTTGTCCTAAGAGCATGCGCGTCCTTAAACCGGGTAGCTATATAAATAACAGTAAGGGCATACCTGTATTTCTTTCTATATATTTTGTCATGGGGAAGATATAACAAATCTATTTGATGCGTGTCATTTGGTCTGGAGTTTTCAAATTTTGGTCTTATTATTTTCTTCGGGGGTGGAAGATAAATTTGCCATACAGCTTGCTTCGATAACCATTGTTTAACTGTGTTTGCTGACAAGCCAGTCTTTTCTACTAGTTTATTAACTGCCATCATCCCTTTCCAATATCCGGATTGAGAATAATATAATCTAGACAAACGTGAAGTCATATTTTATTTAGATTTATATTTTGTTTAACGAGGTAATAAACTACTGTTATTCCAAACACAATTAAAATTAATTCTCCGGTCTCTGACATTGTAAATGCAATGTTATGTGTGTAGTAATCAGATAACACTGGTTGCTTTAATGAAGGTAGTGTCGTGCCAGTTAATAAATAATATTGGTGCAAAGCTTCATCAACGTCTTCAAATGTTTTATCTGCATGGCCTTCTTCTTTCAATCTTGTATTAACAAAATCAAGCTGCATTAGTCTGTTTTTCTCGTATTCGGCCTGATCTTGTTGTAATTTTTCCATTGCTAAGTTATGCCGTTTTGATTCTTCTTTACTGTCCAGTTTTGAAAACAAATAATTTGATCCTGAAAAGGCTAAGGCATTTACAGCAGCAGAACCAAGCACCATTGCAGCACCAGCCATTTTTTAATTTAGTTTTTTATTTTATTTGTATTTAAAATGAATTGTGATGACTTGTTAATGCAAGAAGCTATTAATGTTACAGTTACAGGTGTTGACAATGAGAAAAGAGACAGGCTGGTTGCATTAGTAGCTTCCGGAAAGTCAAAGTATTATCTTGGTGTTGACTTAACTACTGAACAAGTGCAAAGACTGAGGCCAGAAGAGATCATTATATTACATAATAAATATGATAAAGTTCTCGGTGCTTTAATGGTTAAAAGTCTGGGGCGTTCGATTGTAAAGTTATATACCAAAGCTGTGTCGGCCTTTGTTACTTTAGATTGTGAGAATGATTTATTTGATGATTTGATTAAAGATCCAGTTATTGTCAATGGGATTAGTGAGGCATCAAGAAATTTGTATTATAAGTTTGGAAGCTTGTTGACCCCATTTTCAGCCGGGCTAATTACTTTTCAACACATAAATTTCTCTGCTATTAAAAATGGACTCTTCCAATCCGGAGATGGAGAAGGAGACGGAGGTGAAGAATTCAGAGAATCAACAGAACCCAGTGACAGTCACTAAACAAAAGAGCCCAGGAAGAATTGCAGCTGGAAAGAAGTTAGCAGAATTTAACAAGTTACATAGATGGAACAGACAAACAAAAGCAAACATATTAGGGAAAAAGGAATCACCAAAAGAAGAAACAATAATGCAACAAACATTAACAACAAATAAAGAAGAACCAATACAACCAATACAACCAGTACAATCTTCAAATAACATATATTATTTATGTATAGCCGGTGTAGTGGGTGCAAGTGGGTACATAATATATAAATACCGCCAAGGAAAAAATAAACAGAAACCCCCAAAACCACTTGTAAAAAAAGAAATTGAATCATCTCCATCATTGAAGCCATCATTAGATGTGTTTTCAATGCAGTAATAATTTATTATTATTTTTTTTATTATATATAAAAATGAGTGTACCATATGAACAAACAATTGTTAATCTTGGATACCATAGTGTTGTCTTAGTGGGCTTAAATACAGCTTATGCTATGATTGCAAAATCTCTTTTAAAAATGAAACCTATTGAATTGGGGAAAATGGATCTTTCAGATGCTGGTAAACTGGTTGGTATCTTTTCATTATCGTTATTTACTCGGGACTATCTTGTTAAACAAAAGATCATTCCAGCAGATATTAATGTGTAATGTTATACAACCATAATGTAGAAGGGTTGTAATTTTTTTTTGTTTTAACCAAAGACGCAAGATATACGAATATGTATTATATTTAGCAAATTGCGGATTCCCAGAGTGCTTTGGCACGCCTTTTAAAAGCTCATAAAACAGCCATTATATTACAAAAATAGGCGCCAGAAAAACAATGGCGGTCTAAGCTCATATTTACTATCTCTCTTTGTTGTTGTTGTTCTTGGTATTGTTGTTTGACTTGTATGCATAGCGATGTGAGTCTATGTACTCACCCTCAACAAAAAAATTCAAGATTTTTGCAAATCTATACTGACATTAAAAAACAAATATCCGTTTGTCCATCTGTCCACCATTCGCTGTCTGGATATGCAAAACTTGCAAGTGGAATAATAGCGCAGAACCTATTTTAACTATCACAACCAAACTTAGTAAGATGATGTATATCCATGAGACCTCATAAATGATCAGTGAATGAATGACTTCACTTTAAGGTCAAGGTTACAGAGTGAACAAATGTTAATTAAAAAAAAACAACCTTTTTCTAAGTTATTAATATTGATCATGATTCTTGATGCATGATAATAATAATAATAATAATAATAATAATAATAATTTATTTTGTATAGCGCAATTCAAACATAAAATGCTTCACAAAGCGCTTGATCACACGCAGCCACACACAGATACACACGCATAATAAATCTATTCTGCATTTAAAAACAAGACAACATGTAAACCTAGTAAAGGTAACAAACCAACAAATAAAAGTATAAAATCAGTCAATCAATCAATCAACTTATATAAAATAAATGAATAATTTCACAGAAAACATTTAAGAGAGGGACGTTAATACCAAAAGAGGCAGATCAACAATGCCTCATCTAAGATTTAAAGTGTAAATGGTGGTGAAATACTGATAGATATCAATGAAACACATATCCTATGGTCCACATCATTCCAAGGTCAAGGTCACAGGAGCTGTCCAAAGTCAGTCAGTATAGGTACTTTGAAGTGCCCTTGACCATAAACTATGAGATCTAAAGTTCAATATAGTATTTAGAGATGATACATTAATCTTCCATAAATGTTCTGTTTTTGCGTTAACCTTGAAGGTCAAGGTCATTTTAAGTTTGCAAAAACATACAAAAGATAGGTTATTATACAGTGGAATGGCTCTATTTAATTCATAGTATGCAACATTGGGATCCTATCCTATCCTGTAACTCAAAGGTCGTTGGGGCACCACAGGTGATTGTTTAATGAGTGTACGCAACCCTCATGGCTTTGTTCAATGTCAAACCAGTCCATTCTCGAATGTTGTCTTCCTCCACCTCTTTTTCTGTCTCCCTCTTCTTCTGCCTCCTTGCACCGTGCTTTGTCCAATGGCTTGTATAGGAAATACCCAGAAGTTTTCTCTAGCACCTCATCTCCTTACTTTGTATTCTTCGTTGTGTTGGGTTATTTGATTATTATTTGAGCATGAGAGGTCATGTGAAGGTTCTTTAGGCATTATACAACTTTTGCTGTAGTTTATTTAATATTACATGAGTGTATTTGGAGTCGGAGGTCAGGTCAAGAGCATAGAAAGATCAAAGTCGGTATTTGCATTTTAATGCCACTGTTTAGTTTCTATTTTTTTCGTTTCTTTTTTTTCTGGACAGTCATTTTCATGTTAAATATTGCGAGTTCTACAAGGAACATGTGAGTCATATGGACTTTGCCCTTTTAGTTTTCTTCTATCAGCCATTGTTACACATTAGCTGAGATGTTTGCGACTTTTTGCAGACTCATTCAAAATTACAGTAGTTATATTTATTTTGAGTTTTAATAGATTTCAACTCATGGATGAAATTATTTCTTTTCTGTATTTGACTTTAACTCAAAGTATTTCTGTCTCCTTTGTTTTATAGATTGAGCCAGAAGAACACGAGCGTTTAAGTCGCCAGTTGGACTCTGCAGCCAAAGGTGACACAGTCACAAAAAGAATCCAGCACTATAAGGTAAGTTATGTTTCGTGGATCCCATGTAGAATGAGAGCTTGCTTTTACTAAGCAAGGAAGTTTAGCTTTCTGTTCTTTGACTGATAGTCTTTCTCAATCCGTAGTAACTATGGCTCAGCCAATACCAAAATTTCCATTACCATCACATAGAATTATAGACGGTGAGCTCTCTTGTACCTGAAATCAGATTCTTTATTTTTTTCTGTTTCAGTTTGTGCTGTATCATTTAGGTGCTAATACTGTAAGCAGACCTCAGTTCAGTCATATTTCTTATGGTTTTATATGCGATAGATAGGATGCATTTAGATCAGATGACCGGAGCAATAATTCAGCCAGTTTTCTATATACAAAGACAGTAAATGTCACTTTGATTGTGGTTAGCTTTATTACATATTAGCTGCAATTATGCAGTTAGGATTTTGTCACTGTCCTGGACCTGGTAGCTCAACATTTGAAGTGCTCAAATACAGGTTTATGTGTTGAAAACTCATTTGTGATTTACCATATCTATTTGGCTCCCCCCAACTCCCCTCTCCACCCCTTCTCCCTCCTATAATCCGCCCCTGTGAGAGTAAGACAATACAAAGTCTTGGACAATACCATCACTTACATGTTTTGAAATAGGACAGCTGTTACAATCTAGGACAGTTCTTTATGACCACTCTATGCATCAGACCTCTATAGCATTGAGGTCTTAAATTTTGTATCAGTATCTAAGAATGCATTCCAAAGTAAGACTGCTGCGCTCCCTTGTCATCTCCATCTTCCTATATGCTTGCGAAGCATGGACACTCACAGCAGATCTCCAACGAATAATACAAAGTATGGAGATGAGGTGCTACAGAAGACTTCTGGGCATTTCCTATACCCAGCACATCACCAACGACGAAGTCCGACAGACCATCACACAAGCCATTGGACAACACGATGACCTGCTCACAGTGGTGAAGAAACGGAAACTCCGATGGTATGACCACATCACCAGATCATCAGGCCTTGCAAAGACTATTCTGCAAGGCACAGTGCAAGGAGGTAGAAGAAGAGGGAGACCGAAAAAGAGGTGGGAGGACAACATTCGAGAATGGACTGGTTTGACACTGAGCGAAGCCATCAGGGCTGCTGAGGACAGAGAAAGATGGAGTATGCTGGTTAAACGATCATCTGTGGTGCCCCTACGACCTCCGGGTTACGGGACAGGATAGGATAGGATAGGATAGGATCTAAGAATACATCAGACATTACAATAGTTTGTTATGCTTGCAACTTGGCTTTGCAATAACATAACTGGTTGCAGTCAATCTTAATTTTTAAAATAAAAATTGATTTCTCTTCCGCCTTCTGTAATAGCTGAAGAAACATTGCATGAAAGCATGCTGTATTGTGATTATTATTATTGTCGGCAAAAAAATTAAAAAATTGAATTATACTTGATTGTCGCACATGTACTGAATTTTGCTCTCTTACTGGCAGGTGCATTTCACAGAAGCCCTGGACTTAGTGAGGGCGCGGAAAGTGTATCTTCACCTGGGCTTCGCCTATGTGGCACAAGACGACCTGGTGTCCATCCTGCTGACTGTCTACAGGGTGCAGCTGTCGCACAGCTTGGCCGTCACTGCCCGGGCCCTTCCTCACCTGGAGGAAGATAGCCGGCTTCTGCCCATGCTGTGCAGTCTCAGCCGACGCTATGTCGGACAGGATTACGGTACCAAGAAGCCCGTGGGTGAAATGACAGCCGACATGATTGACATGGTTAGTACTGTACCATTAATCTTACTTTGTCACCTAACCATCAGCAGTGTGGTACTGTCAAACTTCATTGAAAGTGTAGAGTCTTAATCAGCCGTCACATTGACCTTGAATGAGAAAAACTGCTTAAGCACACTCAATTGTCTCAGAAAACCAGTTCCAAAATTGCTATATTTTCACACACCTTTACAGTGGGAAAGAAAACGATCCCATAATCATGCAAAAATCTCTCTCTTGGGATTCCCAAGAAATGTGTCTGGGGTTCGAAAAGAACTTTCTCAGCTTCAGATGAATTAAAAACCATCTAGAGACATACACAAACACATAAACAGGTATACATAAGAATTATAAATTCTTTAAAATATTTATGCTAAGAACTACTTAAAGGGAAGAGCAGGGAGCTCAGAAGAGAATACATGAAATGGTACGTTTACAAACCCACTGAAGAAAATGCCAGAATGTTGTGTGTGCATAGCGAAGCCGACAGGTTGTACAAAAATTGCAATTAAATTAATACAAAATATTTACCCGTAGTGATAACACATGTGGCCGTTGAGAGCGATGTGTTTTTTTTCCCCCTTTTGTTTAGGTGCTTGTATTATATACTTTTTTCTATACAAACCATCTAATACGAAGTTGTATTTTCTCATCTTATTGTACAGCTGTCGAAAAAGTCCTTCCCCCTGTGTATGCAGCAGCTCCACCAAGCCTTCCGAGCCAATCACCATCTGCGCCACGGAGGTCGGCAACAGTTTGGCTTGTTTCTCAAGGGCATCGGGCTCTCCTTGGAAGAGGCGATCAAGTTTTGGCGTTTGGAGTTTACCAAGCTCATTGATGCCGATACAGTGAGTGTGCTTGTGTTTATGCAACAATGCATAAAAAGAATGAAATTTTGCGGTTGTAGTTAGTTGGTTTCTTTTTTCGTTCATTCTTTTTTTGTTCTCTTCCTTTATTTTGATATCTTTGCTTTTATTGTGGGGTGGCACAGTAGTGCAGTGGTTTGGACACACGCTAGCAGCGTTCCTTGTTACGCAACGTCAGGAAGGCTTTGTACACAGCAGCTCAACCAAAGCTTTTCACATTTTGAGGTTAGCTCAGGCAGGCTAGCTATAAATAGGTTCGCTGATGCTTCCTTTCACTGGAAGTAGGGGTGCAGGCAAGCTATAAATAGCCCGAAGCGTGCGAAATGCAGAGGCACTGAAAAGTGCTGCTCACATAGGAATTGAACTGGTGTGTGTACTTGGATGGGTGACCACGCGTAGAAGGCAACCACCAAACAACACACACACAAAAGATTGAAACAAGCGCACCACACACCCCAGTCTACAAAGCTGTCAATGGGCGCCTGGATCTGATTACAACCAGAAAAGGTAAAGGAGCGAAGCACCACCCTCCTTACGCTGGCAAAGGCAGGTTCCAGAAGCATCCCTCTCCAACAGTTCAAAGGTTGTGGGGACACTATCTTCTTTGTCATTGTCTTTTTCAGTCCTTGGTCCCAGTCAGAAATACACTTGTTTGCTTGACATTTCCTTGAATTTGTGTACATGATATAGCTTCAGCTGCACACTTCGTACAGCCCTACTATGTTCTGAAGAAAAGGTTCTGTGTGCAGTTTGACAAGCGGTATCTGTACAACATCCGGCACAATTATGGTAAAGAAGGGAAGAAGACGGACTATACTCCATACAGCTGCTTGAAAATTATCACCACCAATGCTCCAGCCACAGGCGACTTTCATGGTTAGAATTGGTATTATTATCTTTCAATTACATTATTATTATTATTATTATTATTATTATTATTATTATTATTATTATTATTATCAAAATGACAACCACCAATGCTTTTTTCTTATTTGACTTTGATGGTTAGACTTCTTTTATTATTATTTCAGTTGTTATTTATTTATGTTATGTAATACGTGAACATGGCACACACACACACACACACATACAAAGCCCAGCACCACCATCAGGGTTTCACCTGTAAGAAAATGTAATGCTAAATAACATTTCAAAAAAGTTTTAAAACTATTGCTTAAGTGAGTCTGATGTCTTTTTGTTTTTTCTACTTTTTTTACACTGTATGATTATAGAAGTCTAAAAATAACAATGTAAAAATTGTTGTGAAACCAACCGCCTGCTAATGTCCTGGTGTAAGTCGAGAAATGTGTTCTTGATACAGTCATCAAGCATCACCTCATACCACAGGCACCACAATACTCTCACAAACATGCCTTTAAGAATGTCGGACACGACTGGCTGCGTTGGTACTTGTGTATGCTAGCGCCTGTATTCTAAGGGAGCTAAGCCAATTGCTCCTGTTGCAAACACTCTTTTGAACGCTTGGACACGACTTTAAGATTCAAATTTGGCAAATATTAGACACAAAATGTATGAATATAAGTAAATAGGATTCTCTTAGTGTGCACTAAACATTTTATTAAACAAAAATGGACAATGTTGACCACAGCGACCATACACACTTTTAACTATTATTTCCCAATGGAAATTTTAAGTTAGTCAAATCTTATTTGCTTAAAGATTCTGAGAGTAGCCCTCAGAACTCTGTAGTTTCATTGAACTGCTGTAAAAAATTAAAAGATGAGAAAGTTGGTATTGGTTTGTGATTTTTAGCTTCACCATGAATAGTGACCCAGTATTCTTTGTTGTAATTGATGTCTTTTTCTGCTCTTGTGAAAGGCTGCCCTTTCAAGCACAGTGATTCAGACATGTTGAGACAAAAGTTGCTGGCACAGGGCCTGCAGAAAGAGGAAACGGATCAGGTATTTCATTGACATGCAAATCACATCACAAAGCAACGATTCCTTGGCCAAATGCAAGTACAGAATTGTCCAGACAGCCTAAATCTTGCAGCCAACTTGCCTAACAAAAAGATCTTCCTAGCCTCTGTCTGTTCCCTTTTGTTATAGCTGACGATACTTTGGTTAAGTTTGCTCTGAATCTCTCAGACACATGTTCACCCATTATTATTATTATTATTATTATTATTATTATTGAGGATTTTTATATCGCACATATCTCACTATACTTGGCGACTCAAGGCGCTGGCTGATACAGGATCTAAATCAAGCTACTCGAGGCTACACCCATTCATTTTAAGTGAAAGCTAATGGGCTGAGTAATAATTCTTGCAGGCTGCTGACTTCGGTTGGGCCGTAGTTTGGTGGGTAAGTTTACAATTGTGGCTTTCTGGACCTCTGTTATGATTGAACACTGAACAAGCTCTGCATTTTTTATCTTTAAAAACAATTTTTGGATGACATTTTTTGCGAGTTTGAACAAGTGTACTTGTGAACTTTGTGCAACCTTTTTGTTGAAAAAATATTGCAGTGTCAAATGCTTCTGAAATTATTATTTCAACATTACAGGTGATGCAGTATGTTAAGGGAGGTCACTATCAGGTGGCATGTGCAAAACTATTTGAACTGGTCCACGGATCTCTGACAGGGGACGAGGAGGCTGAGGTCAGCTTCCATCACCCTAACCAGTACTTTGAGGAGAGCTACAAACGCCTGCATAAAAACACAGGTTGTGCTTTTGCACTTTGTCTACTTTGACGTTTTCTGTAGATTTTAACTCCCTCCCTTGACATTCCTGCAAAGGCCTTGTTGTCCCACTGGCCCATTTTGAGGTTATTTTTGGTTTTAACTCATGAAAACAAAAGGATACAGTTTGCGATTCTTGTGAAACTGAAAATAATAAAAAATAGAATGGGCGGTGCGAATAGACAGCAGTTTAAAAACAAAGAAGTTTTCAGTCACATAGGTGAGTTGGCTAAAAGGTGTACGTCGCTCGAGGGGATTTGAACTCCCATTTTGGCCAATGGTTCCAGTGCCCTTCTGCATGAAAGCAGTTTGTAGATCTACATTCATGCATTATGTTTAATCCCCATTTTGAAGTGTTATACTGAAGGTAGATGGTTAAGGATTTAAGGGCTGAGAGAAAAACACATTTAAAAAAAATAATTTACATTAATGGGTTAATCTTTTTAAAAGTGACCCAGCTTGGGCAGCTAGATCCTGTATCGATCAGTGCCTTGAACTGGAAAAGGACTATTATAACAACGATGAAATAAAATAAAATTTATGTAATTTGGTGGTTTGTTGTCTCATCAGCAGAAAAGCCGATCAGTAGCACTCCACAGACGCCTCGTGGGGTAAAAATTGTCCCCCCTTCATCGCAAAGCACACTGAAGTCATCCTCACAGAACTCCCAGGCTCCGTCTTCATCAGCTGCAAATGTTTCATCGCAAGCCAGTGATGTGGAAGAAATGGAAACTTGCACAGATGATTTTGACGATGATACTGCATTCAACACAATTTCTGATGCTGAATTGGACAAAATGCAGCAATGACATGATCGGCATTTAGGTTTGTAAGAATTTGGGTATACAAATACAAATATGCAATATTATTTTACATGAAGACAAGAACCAGTTGGAAGAAATCTATCCTTTCCAATGTGCACAATTTCCGAGGAATGTGAAATTCAGTTTGTAAGAGTTAAGTATTGAGTTTATAAGAATGTATAGACAAATATTTAAATTATGTTATACAGACATTGCTGAAGCTCAGCTAGATGTATTTTCTATAGTTTCATCTTTGTTTCTGAACGTTAAACTGCAGGTTCAGATTGTAACTGATGCATGGCTCGAACTCAGGTGCATTGGTTTGAACAGTGCTGCCTTGATGATTTAATTTTTGTTTGTCACATAGGTAATAATTAATTACCCATTACGTAAAGACAAAAGTTAATTTATAGGTTCAGGTATCTCACCAGAGAAGCATTATATTGGAGAGGTTTTGGACCCCCAAAATAATATGTCTGTTTACGGTAACATAGGGATTTTTTTTTTTTACCTTTTCAGTTTTCCACATTGGGTGCGATTTTTGTTGCTTTTTTCAATTTTTTTTCCAGAAGGTCCCAGAAAAAGTGCAGGGTCAGTCAGGATACAGTAAACAGACTTTTTTGGGGCCTAACCAAGATTTTTTTTCTTTTTTTGTAAATGACAATTCTTTGTTCCAGTACAAATTTTGCAAACCTCATTGTGTACATGTGTGGTGAGGTGATGATGTGGTGTGTATATACACATCTATTTTAATGGCAGCTTGACTAACTTCGCTGGTTGTTTTTCTAGTTTTGGGAACAGATGTGTTCCAAGTTCTTAATATATATTTAGAAGCCAGTAGTCCATACCGCCACTGTTCTTGCAGGACCTCATATATATTTTTTAATTGTTTTGAGAAAATTTTACAAAATCTGTTTTCCTTAATACCAAGTTGGTGATTGTGGAGAAAAGTGTCCAAAATTGACTTTTTTTTTCAACAGTTTGCCAGCTTTTTTGCTCATGCCATGTTTTGCAGAAAAACAATTTTTGACAAATAGAAGCGTGAGCCAATTTCTAAATGTGTAGCAGAGCTACATTGTTTCGACAGAAGATGATAAACAAATTCAGTGACAAAGTCAATATAAAACAAGAACATTCTGCAAATGTTTAGATACCGGATTCTGTACCCTGTTAAAGTGGAAAAGCTATTGTATAATATGTGTGTGAGAGTGTGTGGTAATACCTTTGAGTGCATTTCTTGTGTACAACTTTATCAAACTGTTATATGAATTGCATGTGGGTTCAGATCATGTGGCAGAAGTGAAAGGATGGCTCAGAGAATATTTTGAATGTTAGAATTGTTCAAACTTTCTATTTTCTTCTCCCATTTCCTTGTATGGTCGTTGTATGTTCGAGTGTGCATATTTGTCTTATTTTTTACTGAATTAGTGTAAAACAGCTGGGAGGATGGTGAAAGAATGGTTATGATTTATTTGAGGCATCCGATTTTCTCCAGTCTTCTAGTTGTATAATAATCAAATCATATTGTGTTTGCATGTGCATATGAAGTAATGTTTTGCCCAAATTGAGATTTTCTTTCTCATTTGTAGAAAAGACAACGAGACTACTCTCTGATGCAAGTTTTAAAAGCAGACTGGTGTCTTTACATTGTGAGATACATAAAAGTAAGTAATTGAAAAGCAGCAAAGTAAGCCCCTCAAACACAATAATGTTCATTTGAACTTGAACATTAAAATAGTTTGTCATTAGATATTTGAGTACTTCAAACTTTGCTTTATAGTCAAATTTGCATTTCAGCAGGACATCATGGAAGAAAAAAATTAAGCAGTACAGATGTAAATTTTCTTATTTTCTTTATTCATCAATAATCACAATCGATTCAGTCAATAGTTTTTAATCATTTCATGAATCAATTATTCAATTGAACATATGTTCAGTCATAAGCGATCAACTTCAAAGAAAGTTCTTGACATTTCAAACATTATCTACGTAAGCCACAAGAATAAAAAATAATTTTCAAAAATATTTTCACATTCCAACGTTTCATTTTGTGTTGCTAGAGAAAATAATGTTTCCCCATTTATTATTCCGTAATACAATCTTCCAAGTTCCAATCAGAATCAGAAATTAATCCATTAACATTCACAAATCATATTGTTTAATACATCGATACAAAAGAGCATCCATTATTTTTATTATTATTATTACAATCAATGTTTTAGATGAAATGTATAACCAGTTGGTGTATCGAGTGATGCAATAAAAAGCCTCAATTGCTTTTGCTCCTTTGATTGTCTCCCTTTTCTTTTGGCTTGCATTTGAATTTCTCTTTACAATATAGACACACACAAACGGGTTTCGGAATTAAAGTACTCCAATTATTATACACAGGTGCAAGTTAGATATAGGTGTGTGTGTAAATTACACCAGGACACACCAACAAGAATATGCATACATCAGTTAATATGATACAGTAACACACACAAACACGTATAAGTTTATTTTGTATGAATTTACCTAAAATACTAATTGAAGATTCTAAAAAAAAAAGTGTTACTAAATGAAGATAAAATACAAGGAAAAGCGTACTACAAGACTAACATAAGACAAAGCATATCTAAATTACATTTTTGTTAAATTAACAAAAAGAAGAGGGATCTTTTTTTATGTCAAGTACCGGACTTTAAAAACACACCTACTCTACTAATTAAGGCAGTAATAATAATTTAAAGACACCATCTATATATTGAAACATGCATTACAAATTATCGTCAACATCTGTGGAGGATACATTTGCAATGGCATGGTTATTTTCTTTGATTTGTTCTCCATTTTCAAAACATCACAGCTGTTCTGCATTTTAGAAAAGCCTGATGTGTCAAAATATTTGTATGCCCACTACCTCACCCCCTTCACTTTTTTCCCAGAGGTCGCAAGACAAGTGCATCACAAACAGGGCTGGCCAATGAAATGCGAGTCATTCCTGAGTCGCGTGGTCAAGACCTTGTAATGTGAGCACTTGTTTTTGCACAGTGTAAAAGTAAATCAGATATCTATCCTTATATTCATATTATTATTATTATTATTATTATTATGATTTATCTGCATAATCTAGACTTAGGTGCTTACATGAATAACAGAACTTTAGCTATAAAACAAGAAAACTCATTAACTGTTATTGTTGGTTACACTCTGCCTTTTAAAAAAAAATTTGATTATATATACTTTTTTCTTTTGGTCTTTAAGTTTAAACATAATCCACTCTTGAATGTTTAATGTGTTATTCTGTGGTGCCCAAGCGACTTTCAAGTTACGGGATAGGATAAGATCTCAAATAATATGCAGAGAATCAAAGACTAGTTATTTAATAAGAATTTAAAAAGGACACATGTATACACATAATACGCAACTTCATTATATTCTCAAACCTTTTAAGAGTTACATTTGGGGGAAAAGACAACATACATTCAATTTGATTCATGCAAATTTTGCAACTTAAACTGTATATGTTATCGCAATTAGCATTGTGGCCTAATCAGCATAGTTGACGTATTAGATATTGACAAGTCAGGCTTCTCTAGTGAATTATATATATATTAATATAACAAGCAAAGAATGACGTTGGACGCTAAAACGATAAAAAGTTAGTAGCCTATACTTTGCTCATAGGAGACCATTTTACAATAGTAGTTCAATGTGTATCTCCGATAGCTCTCAAGAACTCGGGGTAAAATGCCATGTGACGAACACCACTGACAGTAAAGTTGCAGGTGTTGACAAAATCAACTAGTGCATGTACTGCGGCTCTGAAATGAAAGAATTGATATGATGAAGAAATTAATAAGCTTGTTGCTATTAATCTAATGTTTGTGCTTTTCCTGTGGAATAGAACAAATAGGCTAAAACAGTCCACTCGTACAAAAGACTAGTAGTAATGTTGAAGTAAAAGGCAACTATTAACGGAGAACATCAATAAGCACCGCACGCGCGCGCGCGCGCACCTCTCTCTCTCTCTCTCTCTCTCTCTCTCTCTCTCAAATAATTGTTCTTCGGTGATAATATCGATTGACTGGGTGGGAAAACCCGCTAGGCTAAGCTGTAAATATGTTTACGCCACACAACTGTTACAGATTATTAGATTCGCGAATAAGTGAACGCCACTAAGTTCATTGGTTCCATGAGTTGCTTGAGTTGCGTTCTACGATTACGATAGTTATTGTCAATCGACTGTACTGCATGACTAGATTTACACTCCTGTAGACATGGGTAGCTCCGCGAACAGACGACCCACCCCCCTCCCTCACTCAATCACCCACCCTCTCTCCACATCCCTCGAAACAAATAATAATCTTCTTCTTCCTCGAAACAACCATTTATGTCCATGCTTGCGTAAAAGTAGACCCTATTTTCATAATTATAGTCTGCTACTACGGAATCATCGGATTGAATGAGCATGATGAGGGAATGTCGCAATGTCACAACCTTGGCAAAGTAGAGTTCTGTAAATGCTACGCTTGTTCTTGCGTCATAAAACCAGCTGTGGTTGTTTTTTTTAATCAAAATTCCTTTCCTTTCTTTCGCCGAGCAGAATGTCGGTCAGTCAAGAGTTGTGTTGAGAATTTGTGTTTATTTCCATTCTGAGTCAAAAGATCGGTGTTTTTATTTCTCCTTCAATCAGAAGAACTGTGTTTATTTCTGTGCCCAGTGCGCGTTATTGCGCCACCGCTCGAAAGAAAGACAACGGTCAAAGAACCTTAATAAACTCATCTATAATATCTGTCACTGGAAGAGATGACCGCAGTGACTAATAGGTCAGACCAAAACACGCCTCGTAAAAATTAGTCTCTGCCAAGTGTCCATATTAGCTAGACTTTGTTCCGACATTTTAACCTTGAAGAACTAGCAGCCAATCACGCTGCCGTTAACTAGTGGACTGGTCAAAACAACAAGTGCAAGGCATAAACTGGAAAAAGGCAGAGCAAGCTTGACTAATCATGAACGTCGGGTTGGGGCCGGGCGTGGGTTGACTTATCAAAACAAAATGCAAGGCATACATTTAATGGGAAGTTTGTCGGACTGCAAATAGACTGAAGGTTAACATTAGTTGAACCTATTTGTACTTAGCGATCGACCTGTGACCCTCCCACCCTACTGTACTATCCACCCCTACCCTCTCTTTCCTTCCTCTCCTCTTCTCCACTTCCCCTCTCCCATCCTTTTATTTTAAAAAAAATGCATTGAACTTTAACATATGCCTTCTTTCAACCTAAATCTATGGCGGCAGGGATAGCTCAGTGGTCAGAGCGCACGACTTGTGTGAGTGCGTCTTGGACGACGTGGGTTCGAATCCTGACTTCAGCAACTATTGTGTGGTCGCTGGATATTACGGGCCAGCGCCTTGAGAAGCTCTCTGAGCTTGTAAGTGCGCTATATAAGAGAAATCTGTTTCTTTCTTTTTACTTCGATAAGGCCTTTAGTAGGTCAGGTCTACTCTTGTTTTGATTGAGGCGTCGGGTAGGTTCGTAAATTACTCTAATACCTTCAGCCGATCCCAATGCGTAACAGACCAAACGATCATACGGTCAAGATCGATCCCAACCTGACAATTAACACTGTATGAGGGTACGCTGAGCTGGAAAAAGAGCCTGTAGTGATCGGAACAGTCAGCGTTCACCGAGAGTATCAGGGACCACTTTTAATAAAAACACTCCAAAAGTTTTACATCTAGTGAAAGACGCCTGCAACTCCATCTGGTAGCGCAATTGTTGATCAAGGCGACACCGTTCGCCCGCATGCTACCATACAATTCATATGTCAATATTTTTCACTCGCTGTTCTGCGACCGCTATCGTGAATGGCGTGCTGAGCAAGCGATATGGCTATCGCAAGAATAGCTGGAAAAACAACAGTATTTGGTCTAATATCGCGATCTTTTCTCAAAGTTTACAGCTGCTTGCTTGTTCACCAAATAGGGCCTGTCGAGACTAGAACCCCAAACAGGTCGAACTTAATGAACAGAGCGCAAAAGGCTAAGGCGACAAGCATCCATCCGCGCTTTACTAAACTGACGTAGATATCTCGTACTCTTCAAGGTCAAAGAGCAGTACGATTAACGTCCCTTTCTGCTCATTACCCCTATACCCACTGTGTCCGGGGACTATAATCTGCACACACACACACGCACACACACACACACCCGTGAGTCGCATTGTAAAGAAAGTTCGATACCAGCCTCGAGGTTCGATAATAGAGACAAACAGGCGTGCACACGTGATAAACAACTCTGGGGAAACAATGCTGGAATGAAAGAATTACAAAAAGGCGGACGTGCCGAGCCATACATTCTAAAAGTCTGAGATCGAAATTCCTCAGAAACCTACTATCAACTGAGAATAATACTATATAATGTTGATAGGGTTTGTAAACATTACCACCAAACTGTACAAAACATTTGACAGATGAAACCGACGGACACAAACAACTTGCCCACCAGCTTTACTAGAATGAGCACAATACAACACAACTATTTCGCCGATAGTCTATATTGAATTAGTTCTGCTCATGTACGAAGCTGCGTTGAATTGTAAGCTTACTTTTATAATAGGCTTACAATATAAGAATTACAGCAGGGAAGAGAAGTATTAATTCGACGTACAACCATTTGTCTCTCCCCCCTCCACTCTCCTCCCTCTCCCCCCCCCAACACACTCCCACCTTACGGCGTTAGATATTGGTGATAGTTTATAAAATGATTCATTCATTCATTCATTCATTCATTTTTAGACCATAGAACACTACAACAGAGATTGGAGTGAAAACATACGAGACAGCTTTACAACGTGTCGCTTTTACAGTTCTTTACATTATTACCCCCACACGGTGATCCCACAAACCCAAACCCTGAAATCTGGGCTGTGACTGCCGCTACCCTCCTTCTCCCCGAATCCCTTCACACACACATTGACACGCGTGTGCACATACACATTTTTCTCTCTCTTTCTCCCTCCCCACCCCTCCCCCCACTCCCTCTCACTGCTGAACGAATGAACATTGAGGTTTAACGTCTACACCCACCATTGGCTAATGGCAGACGGGGATAACCATCCCAGGGAAAGAGGGGTAGGGACCTGAATCAACACTGAACCACCGAAGCAATCATACTGCTAAAATGGACAGTAAAAATGGCCACATTTGATATCGCCCACCACGTGATTCGAACCTGGGTCATCAGTGTGCCAGGCGAACGCTCTACCAATTTAGCTACGGCGGTGGGCCACTCTCACTGCGGGGGCCGGGTAGCTCAGTTGGTAAGAGCGTCTTGCTAGTAACCGAAAGGTCGCTGGTTCGAATCCCGGATTGGTCAACGTGTGATCATATTATTTTCCCCTTTACCAACAACTGGCCCGCTGGTGTCAGTATAAATCGGTCCAGTAGTCACCTATATGCGAAAGTGTCGTGTGACTATAATCTACAAACAACAACAACTCTCACTGCTGTTCGCAATTGTGATATAAAATACTGTCCCGAGCAGAATTTTGTGACACTCATGAAATCCAGTAACTAATCTATCTATCTATCTATCTATCTGGATCTGGATCTGGATCTGGATACTGCCGATGATGTTGTTGGCAGAAAACACCACAGGAGCCATAGATGGCTATTAACGTGGTGGTGGTGTGTGCGCGCTAATTAATTTGATTTTAAAAAAAATGAAAAGAAAAAAAAAATTATGCTTTATAGTTCTTTTTGTACTAACTTCATATTGCCTATTATATTCTTAAAAGGGCTCCTCTTGTGGAAGCCTGGTGATATGTGTACAATTAAAAGTTTAAAATCACTGTTCTATTATGTTGACTCTATAAGAACTTGTCAGCCTCCCTGTACCTCCCGATTGCAGAGGAGAATGAGCTAGGTGAGGATAGGTTGATGATGTCATCGGGAAGGCTATTCCATTCCACTACTGTCCTTACGAAGAAGGAGTTTCTGTAGAGATCTGATGATGAGGGTGGTAAAATAAAGCATGTGTTGTTGTTGTTTATCTGCCTCTCTATGATGTTCTGTGTGTCATATCCTTTAAAGGTGGTGGGGCGGATTTTCCGTTTGTTCTTGGCAGCAGTAAGGAAGGTGTTGGGAGGGAGAGCAGTAACTAGTCCTCTGGTTATCTTGTAGAGCATGGTCAGCCTGAGTTGTTGGCGACGTTTTGCAAGTAGTGGGAGGTGGAGCTCGTGAAGCATCCTGCCAATGCATCCTGGGTCCCGGGATCTGTAGTCTCTCATAATGAACCGTGCAGCCTGGCGTTGGATGCGTTCCAGCTTGTCGATGTCTTGTTGGAGGTAAGGATCCCACACCACTGCGGCATACTCGAGAGTGGATCTAACAAGTGCGATGTAGGCTAGGCGTCGGCACTCTTGTGGACAGTTCCGGAGATTTCGGCGTAGGAAGCCCAGTGTGGATCCAGCTTTCTTGCAGGCGCTTGTGATGTGGTTAGCCCATTTCAGGTCCGCAGAAATTTGGACGCCTAGGTAGGGGGTAGTATCAGTCTGTTGGAGTATAGTGTTTCCAAGGCTATAGAAGTGTTGTGACTTGTTTCTGGTGGAGAGAACGTAGCACTTTTGCGCATTAAATCGCATTCCCCACTGCTTGGCCCATCTCTCTAGGTCTTTGAGGTCTGATTGGAGTGTGATGTGATCCTGGAAGGAGCGGATCTCTCTGTAGAGTAGGCAATCGTCTGCGAAGAGTCGCACTGTTGATTTTACTGTGTCCGGCAGGTCGTTGATGTGGCAGAGGAAGAGTAAAGGACCCATCACTGTGCCTTGGGGGACTCCGGATTCGACAGCTACTTCCTCTGATGCCTCTCCATCCAGGACCACTCTCATCTGGCGCTTGGTCAGGAAGTTTGTGAGCCAGGTGTGGATGGTGCCTCGTATGCCGTAATGATCCAGCTTGTGTAGTAATTTGTTGTGTGGCACAGTGTCAAATGCCTTGCTGAAATCCAGGATGATGATGTCGGTCTGATGGCCTTTGTCATGTGAGGAGAGAATGTCTTGCATAGTAGTGAGTAGTTGGGTTTCGCAAGAGTGGCCTGTTCTGAATCCGTGGTTTCTACTGGTGAGGATGGTGTGTTTTTCGAAGTGGGTATGTAGATGTCGACAGATAATGTGTTCCAATAGCTTACATGCAACGGATGTTAAAGATACTGGTCTGTAATTTTCTGCTTTGTTTCTATCGCCTTTCTTGAATATTGAGGAGACGTTCGCTGTTAGCCAGTCTGCGGGGAGCTGTCCAGTCTCTAGTGAGGTGTTGTAGATGGCTGCTAATCCTGGGGCAACAGTTTCGGCGCAGTTTTTGAGAATTTGATTAGGGATGTTGTCTGGTCCTGTAGCTTTGTTGGGGTTCAAGTCTTTGAGTAGTTTAACGACGCCTTCTGTAGTAACCGTTAGTTTCTCTACAGCGGGGAAGGGGGTGCCCTTCATCTCTGGTAATGGTGTGTCCTCTCTTTTTGTAAAGACCGACTGGAATTGTTGAAGCAATATCTTTGCCTTGGAAGAACTATCACTATGGAGAGATCCTTCATTGAAGAGCGGGGCAACTCCTGTGTTGTCTTGTCGCCTTGTCTTGACATAGCGCCAAAAGGGTTTGCAGTTGTTGTCTCTTAGCCCGTCCTCAATGATGGTGTTAATGTGGCGCCATTCTGCTTGCCTCATTTTCCTCCTGCATTCCTTCTGATGGAATCTAAAGTTGGTCCAGTTGCCGGTCTTCTTGGCTTGGTTGTATAGTCTCTTTTTATGCTTTAACAGTCTCTTAAGTTTGTAGTTGACCCAGGGTAATGTAAAGTTGATTCGTCGAAGGCTGGTAGGTATGAAGCGTTCAGCTGCTGCTATCAAGTTAAGTTTGAAATGTGTCCACATGTCTTCAACGGGAGTTCCTTCCTTTCTCATTGTCATGATGTTGTCTGATAATTGCAAGATTTCAGAGTTCAGGTGGTTCCAGTCTGCTTTAGAATAGTTGTATCGCTTGCGGGGCTTCTCTTTGATGCGGTTAGGGTAGAGGTCAAAGTCTGTAACAACAATGCTATGATCACTAATGCCTGGGATTGACTTGGAGCTCTTGGTGAGAGAGGGATTGCTGGTAAAAACTAGGTCTAGGATGTTGTGTTCTCTTGTTGGCTCGTCGTGGACTTGTGTGAGGTGTGCTGATGAGGTGATGTCGACTAGCGACTCCTGGATCACCCGATCTGGCGCTCCAGGGGCAACTGTACCATTGTTCCACTCTACATTAGGGCAGTTGAAGTCGCCGGTAAGAATAATCTGTTTTTGTCCTCTATTATTTATTTTTCGTAGTGACTTATCTAGCTCATTCAGGTCTGTCTGGTTTCGGTGAGCCATGTAAAAACAGCCTATCGTTAGGTCTTTGTTTTGTTGGAGGTGTATTTTTGCCCAGAGTATTTCGCATGCAGAGTCTAAGTCCGGCTGTATAGATGAGATGAGATTTTGGTTTACTAAAATGAAGACACCTCCAGCTAGGCTACAGCGGTCTTTCCTATAATAAACAAAGCCATCTGGGAATATCTCTCTCTGCTTGATGTCTGGTTTCAACCATGATTCTGTGCCACAAATGATATCTGGTTTTACATAGTTGACAATGGCAGCAAATTCGGCTTTCTTTTTCTCTATGCTGCGGCAGTTTACGGTCATGATGCGAAGGTTCTTTTTCTTTGATATGTTGGGGTTGTGGCTGGAATCATTGGCAGTGTGGTAGCATTCTGCGTGATGTGACTTGTAGGTGTTGGATGGGTTTTGTCCTGGTGGACTAGGATGACTGAAACATGTGGAACTGTGGTAGTTGTTTCCTTGGCCTGGTGATTTATATCTATCTATCTATCTATCTATCTATCTATCTATCTATCTATCTATCTATCTATCTATCTATCTATCTATCTATCTATCTATCTATCTATCTATCTATCTATCTATCTATCTATCTATCTATCTATCTATAATATTATATAAGGAGATACATGTCACAACGCAGATAAAATATTTCTCAGTAAAACATGCCATAATATATATATATATAATATATAATTCCCGTCAATGTCAAACTCTGTGATATTTTACAGCGACACAATGTCATAGTCAGCGACACTATTTTATAGACAAGTTGTCATAAAACTTACAAGCACAACACCATTGTCCATAAATTAATTTTACATCAGTCCGTTTCACAAGTACAATTTAATAAAATGTATAAGATGTGACAGAATGCCACGTAAAATATTCAAGCTGCGACTGCCTTTCACGAGCCCCAGTATTGTAATACACAATTCACTTGCAACAGTGAACGGCTGTCAAGTAATAATGTGAAGTGCGCAGCACCGTCACTTCAAAAGTACAGTATCATTTGAATGAATGATACCGAAAAGATTTAGGTAAGAGAACGCATGAATGTGAATGAAAAGTAACAGAGGAAGAGAATGAACGAAAAAGAGAGAAAGTCTCAAATGCAGGATAATGTGCGCGATAGAGAAGTGTGACCAAGGTACAAGCGGGAGAGAAGCAATGTGTTTAGTTCATTTTCTTATAGAAACCTACTTTTTATTTATTTATTTATTTTATAGATCATCGTTCGTGCCTGGCTTAGCAAATGACTACAGTTTTTCGGTTGCTTTACCAAAAAAACAAACATTTAAGTAAATTGATATAATCCTCTTTTTGGTTGCTTAGATCTACTTTTTTCATTTTTTTTTCTTTATATTTATCTTTCTTCCTTGATTTCTTTCTTGTCTCCTATTATATTTCTTTCTTTCTTTCTTTCTTTTAAAAAAAATTCTTTTCATTTTTTTCTTCTTCTTTTTTCTTTTTTCTTTTTTTCTACCAGCATAAGTCTTATTCGAAAATCATATTCAAAGCAAAATACCTGCATGTAGCGCGCAGCTTGTGCAGCGCATGAAGTTTAAAATGAATTTAATCTGTAAGCTTACTGCTATTCGATTGTAATGTATTTATGTAAATTGTTCGTATTTACCGCCTTGTTCCAGCTCTAAGAGCTGTTACAGTCTTGAGCAATGTCTGTTAAATTCTAAAGGGTTGCAATACATGTGACACTTGTTGTAGAGAATGAGTAACTGTTTTAACGCCTCGCCCAAACAAAAAGGATATGTAGTGAATTGAATGTAATGGATAGTATTAAAATATCCTGATTTAAAAAAAAAGGCTCCACTCACTCCAGGAAAATACACCCACTCACACACTCCCCTCCTCCCCCCCCCTTCCGCACTTTGAGTCCTACACTCTATAAATCAGTTTAATTAAAATTGACTAATATTTTTTAATTATCGGAAAATGGGCTAGTGTAGAGATTAATTGTTGCCATTTTATTCCCGTTGCTACAGACGCTAGTACTGTTAGCCTCAAGAGGATTAAGCTACCCGACTGAGTCCCTAACCGACTTTAAAAAATCGCCAGTTTAAATTGACCTAACCGACCTAGATTAGACCAGTTTAACTTGGGAGAAAAAAGTAGGTACCCTGAAGATCGGATATTTTCAAGTCTTCTTTTAAATTCACCACTCGCTTATATTCAACTAAGACCTGCTGTTATCCGAATTCCTCTATTTCATTATTGAATAAGACGATTCTTTGCTTTGAAAATAAAGCTCTTGACATTACATGATTATTGCTTTAGGTCCAGCGGACTCTTCCGAGCCAAATCAGGACCAGTATAGCCGAGCCAGGACCACAAAATCAAGACCACAACTTCGCTAAAAGAGGATATGCCGCTGATCCGCATAAAAGATCTACCGAAACAACCCTAGTGGAAACACTGAAGGCACTCCACCAGCCGGTCCCTTCACAATAAAGACATCCCATGCAGGGGACGCTGAGGCTATACTCTAATTTACCGAACCCCGTTTACAAAAACAAATTAGAATATAAACATCATTACAGAATATCAACAAAACACATAATATAAAATGCCTACATTGCCAAATAATAACATCATAGGAAGCCCCAGTGACCACCTGGCAGAAAGCGTTCAATATTTCACCGAACTCGCCCCTGATCCGCATAAAAGAGCTGCCGAAACAACCCTAGTGGAAACACTGAAGGCACTCCACCAGCCGGTCACTTTACAATAATGACATCCCACGCAGGGAGCGCTGAGGCTATACTCTAATCTATCGAACCCCCATTTACAAAAACAAAATAGAAGAATATAAACATTATAAAATATCAACAAAACACATACATGTAAAATGCCTATATTGCCAAATAATAACATCATAGAAAGCCCCAGTGACCACCTGGCAGAAAGTACGCTGACATAAAGGCTGACATATGCGTTTTGCGTCCGTGTTAGCAACAGAAACAATTAAAATATTGCAACAACGTCGTATGTTATGTCATCGAAACTAACAAACATGCACATTTGAAGACTGTATTTGTTCGTTAACCTATAAACTGCTTCTACGTATTTCCAACGAGCCACTGCAAGGAATGCTAAATCAACATTTTATCAATCCAAATAGCAGAACATTCAGCTACTGTGAAAATTGCACATAAAATAATGATATATATTTGTATTTAAAGTTTACGAACGTTCAAGTTGTGTACTTTGTACACAATAAAGCAAAACAACTACCAACAATAAATAGGATTATCGTTGGTTGTCTGAACTAAATTTAAAAAACAACAACATTTTGTTCTTTTTTTCTTTTCCATACTAAAGAACCTTTTGGCAAGACATCTGCATCACAATAACAATGAAAATAAAGCTAACACGGAAAAGATCGCGAATCGAGTCCCAGAAGGGATTATTTGCGAATGTGGAAACGATGATCTAAATGGTAAAATTTGTAGTGTGTGGCCCCACACACGCACGCACGCTCAAACACGCGCGCCTCACACAATGACACGTGTTCACCATGAGAGAGATAGAGGGAAGGGGAGGGAAAAGGAAGAAGAGGGCCACACGTGATCTGCGTATAACTCTGACTTTGTCACTACTGAGCACGTTTTCTCTCTCTCTCTCTCTCTCTCTCTCTCTCTCTCTCTCTCTCTCTCTCTCTCTCTCTCTCTCTCTCTCTCTCTCTCTCTCTGACGAAAAATACAATAAAATCGATACTTAACTATTTTGCAAATACAAAAACATCTGGTAGTAGCTTTAATTTTGCGCCAGAGTGGTTTTTGGTTTTTGTCAATCTTCTTTCGTTTTTCTACCAATCATCTTTTTTCCTGTATCAGCAACAACAATAACAACAACAACAACAACAACAAAACAATAAAATAATATCTAATACGAAAATAACATCGTAATAGGCAGACTCGCAATGGGTAATCTAAAATGAGCTCACAATATCGTAATCTTTCTCCGCTCAAACTTATAATTTAGTCCGTGAAGGACACTTGTGAGTAAGAGGCAGTCTTTTCCTTCGTGTTGGCATCTGGAGCTCTTTGGTGTTGGCATATGGAGGTCAGTCTCTTGTAAATCTGTACTGTATAAATTACCTTTCGTTCGCCGTTCAGATTCCGTGCCGTTCTGTTGGACAATAACATTTCTCACCGACCGCAGCTGGCCATTGATGGTCCATGTCGCGAAGTGAAAAAGATGTGATGAAAACTTTAATTGGCTTAAAATGGCTTTGGCACAAAGCAACAATGGTCGCACATTGTTTCTATTGGTCAAAACTCGTCGTGAATCTGTCCTCTGGCAATGTATGTATAAAAATAGCAGATCAACAAGGAAGATTACAAATCTTGGATCCTAATGCAGGTCAGTGGCATTACAACATTAAAGCTGGTTATTAAAAAAAACAAAAAAACAAGTTTGGTCCAAGTCCGTACATGTACAGAGCCCAGGATGAGGTAGAACCTTAAACAGTAAGAGCTGTAGATACAGGACAATTACACGCGATTCACACTCACAAGGCTCCGCCACGCAGTTACCGCTGAGTTCAGTGTACACTGCCGTTTAACCTTCGTAGGATGGAGCGTGGGGAAGGCGCGGGGGCAGCCTGCTGACCCTCTTCTCCTTTCGCCAGGCGGGGTCGGATGAGGCGCACGGACACCAGGCTGGACACTCCGGCCTCGTCGGCCCATTGCACGTGCTTGCTGCTCCTCATACAGGCCGGCACAGACATTCGGCGCTT
>JBAHVR010000405.1:0-17500 GCA_036898135.1 Oncomelania hupensis | reverse complement strand
TATATATATAACTTGGAGTCAATAACTCCTCATGAGTTTTGCCAAATCAGTTCAAGGTCTTTTCAGCTTGTCTTTAAACTTAAAAAAAATATATACATATACATATAAAAATGTACTATTATTTTTTAATTATTATTATTTTTTAAATTTATATTTCCCCTTGGTAGTCGAACATGTTGCAACAAAGAACCCCCGCTGCAAGAGACGATCTATTTCTATATTAGAGTGGTATGACAAACGCTTCTTGTAACAGCTTCGTTTCATTACAAAAGCTTTATAGGCTTATGGTTTAGCCTGGATCCAAATAAAAGGGTGCGGGTGGGAGGTCGGATAAATTCTGTTATCATGGGTCTCGCAATCCGTTAGTTCTATTACAAAGGAACGTAGGCAAAGTATGTAGTCTGTATTCCAAATTATAATAAGCTGTCTGTATGTAGCATGAACTGATAATGTAATATGTGAAAATAAACTTTGCAGTATGAATGTTGATTGAATCTGTTTTGTAGCTATGTTCCAAGCAAATTCTAAACTGTAGGATTTGAGTGGAAAAGATGACATGCGTTGCTTATAGGCATAGATCTGAATGACCTATAATTTGTAACAAAGTCAAACTGGTCTATGATAATATAATAATAATAATCATGTAATAGATAAGCATGATTGTTAATTGAAGTTGTTATTCTTTTTTTTTCTTCTTTTTATCTCTTATTACGAAATACCTGCTAGTAAGTTTACTGCTATTGTAACCAACCACCAATGGAACAGTAATTAAGATATGCATGGCCGCCATGTGTTGAAGCACCTAGAATCAAGCTAAAGAAGGTTTTGTGACGCAAGTTACGAATGACGTAGATTAAAAAAAAAAGAATTATATATATATATATATATATATATATATATATATATATATATATATATATATATATATATATATATATATATATATATATATATAGATAGATAGATAGATAGATAGATAGATAGATAGATAGATAGATAGATAGATAGATAGATAGATAGATAGATAGATAGATAGATAGATAGATAGATAGATAGATAGATAGATAGATAGATAGATAGATAGATAGATAGATAGATAGATAGATAGATAGATAGATAGATAGATAGATAGATAGATAGATAGATAGATAGATAGATAGATAGATAGATAGATAGATAGATAGATAGATAGATAGACTAGTGGTTTTGTACCCTGGCAAGCCAGGGTACACAGGTTGCTGTTTAAAATGTAGACATAGAGACAACTGTTGTCTGCGAGTTTCATTTGGCTTCTAAAAGTATCTTCATTTATTATTTTATTTTTATGTTTTTTGAAAAAAAAAATTAGGGTTGGTGCAAAATGTACAGGGTCGGTCAGGTGACCGTAAACGGACAATTTTTTTTCTTTGGCATAAGCGTTGCACATAGGAATAAAAAAGTACAATGCACATATGAATAAGCTTCATGGGACTGGTCGTTTGAAGGGGTGGGCTTGGTTACATGAGCATGCAATGCACTGAAATTAATCGTAATGTACTGCCAGGGTACAAAGGCATCCTCTCCCTCTAACTTTGGTGAGTTGGACAGTTTTAGTGCAGCACATATGAAGGTGAGAATTGACCAATGGCAATACACTGAAATAATTGCAATATTTTACTGGAAGGGACCCAATGTTGATTCAGGTCTATACAACAGAGAAACCTGTTGATAATTGCAATGTACTGCAGAACAGAGTCAAACATTAGAAATGCACTGAAATGATTGCAATAGTTTACTTGCAGGGGTCGAATGATGAAGCCCTGCAAAACAGAGTAGATTAAAACGTACATGTTGATGTTCGACTCGAGCAATGCATTGAACTATTTTAATGTAAAATGATAATTGCAATGTACTGCATGTTTGAGTAATGCGCTAAAATATTTTATTTTAATTTAGTATTTATGTTAGGCAACGTATTTTTAAATGTCATACCTTTATTTAAAAATATTAGGCATGATATTTATTGCAATGTACTTACACCTACAGCCGACGCTGTTGTCAAATGTCTGCAAAGTTATATGTGACGTCACGTTTGGCGCTTGAATGGGATTCTTGCAAGATTGTTTGCAAATGAATTTTTGTGCGCATATAAGTATGGATAAAAAAGAAATTGAACAGGTAACCTTCAGCTGTAAGATTGGTGACATGAGTGCAAAAGTGTTTTGAATGGAAATAAAACAAAATTTGCGGTATTACGGAAAGGCACGTTTCTTGACACGGGTTGAATCGGAAGTGCGCGGAATGAGGCTATTGCAGTTTGTGGACATTTTGTTTATTTATTTATCTCAGAAACGGTTAAACGTTCGGTAAGGAAATGTCGGCTATAACGATTTCGCGGGTTTTGAGCGCACAGCAGGCCGATCCGCAGCGCCCAGCACCTGCCCAGATCAGCGTCCATACCGGACACACTTTACAGTAGAGGCGGAGAAGGACTTCCGGCTAAGCAATTTATATATATATTATAATATATATAATATTAAAAAGAACCCCAAAAAAACAAAAACAACTAATAATGATATTATCATAGAGATTTCTGTCCTTGTTGCATAATTTTCTCTCTGTCTTCTGCATGGTTCCTAAATTGTTCGCCGAAATTGCGAACGCCGATTCGGCATAAGGATGTAAAATTTTGTATAAATTGTAAATGCATGTTGTACAAAGAAAAAGAACATATTAATAATAATTGCTAAAGGAAAAAGGAAACACGTAGTGGTCGAATGATTGTGTTGCTAATATTCTCGTCTGATTTCTGAATGTTTGTTCGTCAGTTTTCGTATTTTCTACCTCTTTTCTCTTTTCAGACTTTGCAAGTTATCTCTGAGCCGACTTAGATCGAGCGTGCTCACTGCTTTGACCTAAATCTTGACAAGTTTAACACCAGGCAAAGTTGACGCGGCCGATCTGGAGTTAACCACCTAGTACGCGACACAGAGAGAGGCTTACAAGTTTGTGGTGTCAAGAAGTGGGATGCAACGAAAAAAAAAAATAAACCCATTGAATTTCTAAAATTCCGTGGGGCAATGTTCTTTTTGAGTATCCTATGGGAAAATTAATTAAGGTCAAAACAAGCATGGCTTATTGACATAACCCGAATTTTTTTTGGTGAAGAAGAAAGCAAAACACGCTACAGGTGTATTTATGAAGATTTTATTGAGCAACATCCCGTTCCACATTCTGATGTAATGCAAAGGGAGAATAGGCACAAATTGCAAGATAATCAGGAGTCATATAACATAACTTATTATAATGAGTTGGACTCCACATTTAACCGTAACAATCAACCAAGGGACAGAAGTAATAACTATCCAAACATGCCTAGCTTGGATTTCGTGCAACCACCAAGACTTGGCAAGGGAGGTCCAAAATTAAAACCAGATCCTTATGGTGGTTCTGAAGACTGGGATGACTGGGAAGAATATTTCCAATCATGTGCGTTGCTAGGGCAATGGACTGAGTATGAAAAAGTCCTCATGCTGTCTACCTTGCTAAAAGGACAGGCAAAGAAAGAATTTTGTGGCCTTTATTTTGAAATAAAGAATAATTTCAAAAGGCTTGTAGACAGCTTAAGAACGCGCTTTAAGCCAAACATGTGCATTACTGGAAGACGCAATTCAAATAAAGAACAAGAAAACCAGCAGAGCCTATTGCAAAGTTTGGCGATGAGCTTTTGCATCTTGGCAGACGAGCTTTTGGTACCATGAGAGAAAGAGCCATACAAGAATTTGCCTGGAGCAATTTTATAAATTCCTTAGAACCAGAATTAAAGTGGAAATGTCTTAAAGACAAATTTAGGAAAGACTTTGATTTGATTTGATTTGATTTGATTTGATTGATTGTTGCTTTAAGTCCAGCGGACTCTTCCGAGCCAAATCAGGACCGGACAACCCCCAATCCGCATAAAAGATCTGCTGAAACAACCCTAGTGGGAAAATTGAATGCCCTCCACCAGCCAGTCACTTTACAATAAAGACATCCCACGCAGGGGACGGCTGAGGCTTTACCCCAACTACTCGAACCCCCGGTTACAAAAACAAAATAGAATACAACCATCATTATAAATTATCAACAAAACATATACATATAAAATGCCTATATTGCTAAGTAATAACATCATAGGAAGCCCTAGTGACCACTCGGCAGAAAGCGTCCAACACTCCCAAGCTGACCCAACAGACCTCATACACAAACAAGGAGTCCTGTCCAGGAAGAGTTTTCAAGAAAAAAGGTAGGTAATTGATCTAGCGAAGAAGAAGATAGTATAGCAGAGTGATAGGACAGAGCAGGAATAGGAAAGAGTAAATGAGGAAGACAGCGACAGTAGGAATTTAAAGCACTAAATTTCCAGAAAGTGGGGATACTATTTATACTGAAACCCCCGGCACCCCAACGGGGGTACTGTTGCCGCAGTGAATTGGTCATGCTTACAAAGTCAAGACAGGTTTTCAACTGGGGCTTTCACTAATGTCAGCGAAGTTGTCCATGTCGTGGATACTACAAAGAAGAATCATCAGAGGCTTTCCCTATATAAAAAGTGAAGATGTTTTAAGAGCAGCGCCGTCAAGCGACTGCGCTGCGGAGCAGGTCAAGGGAGGTAAACAGACCACATAGCAACATGTAAATAGAGACGATATTGCTCGACTGTATCGGCGTGTTTCTGATGAATCCCGAACATATTTGTCAACAAAATTACTGTGTAATGTGTAGGAAAATGACTCCTTGCAATAATGCTGGTATTTTTGCACATTTTGTTTTCCGCCAACATTGTGATACAGAGCTTACAATTTACATGGAAATGGTGAATGAAAACAGTTCAATTCTACTTATTTATAAATTTTTTTAAATTCATACAAACATAAGGCCTTTATACGATATTCAAGTTTGTGCTGTTGTTGACTGAATCGTAAAACAAAACTATTGCAGCATGCCAGAGTGCTAAATTGTATTCATAAATTAATATCCCCCATTGAATAGTGATTAGTGGGCTAAAGAGCGTTGGTTGTCACTTGAACAAAAGGGAACTTGTGAAAATTTAACACTGCTTTGCATAATCATAATTATTGTCAAATTCAGTTCAAGTTGTAAATATGTTATTGTTTCCTTTGTTTTGGTTTTCTTTGTTGTTTTGTACGATTACTTTTTTTTCTTTTCTATAACGCTTGTTGTTGTCTTATAGTCCGCCCCACAGTTTGTTTGTTTGTTTGTACATTGCTTAAGGTCCAGTTAATTCTTTAGAGTTGTTTCAACACCGTTGGACAGGACAGAGCAATACAACACAGATGACATCAGCTTCATGGCACCTCACACGGATCATGTTTACAAGGTCATAAAATTAGGAGGCGCTGGAGACGCAGAGTATACACCTCAATTTTTCGAACTCCAGGTTAAAAAAACAACCAGTACAGATACAAGAGCCCGTGCCCTAGTGGTAACACTGAAAGAACTCCACAAGCCGGTTACTTTACAATAAAGGCATCCCACGCAAGGGGTACTGAGGTTATACTCTAATTTATCGAACCCCTGTTTACAAAAACAAAAAATTAATAGAATATAAACATCATTATAAAATATCAACAAAACAAATACATATAAAATGCCTACATTTCTAAATAATAATATCATAGAAAGTCCTAGTGACTATTTGGCAGAAAGCGTCCAATATTTCCAAGCTCTCCCAACAGACCTCATACACAAATGAAGAGTTTTGGAAATGTTTCCAAGAAAAAAAGATAGGTTACTGGTCAAGTGAAGAAGAAGATAGTATAGTAGATTGATAGAACAGAGTAGGAATAAAAAAAAGAACAAAGGAGAAAGACAGTAACAGTGGGAATATAAAGTATTAAATTTCCAGAAAGTGGGGATACTATTTATACAGAAACCCCCGGTACCACCACAGAGGTATCTATAGTAAGTAAATTATTGATCTATAGAAGATATACATTTATTATGAAGTATAATCTAAGCGTCTAAAATACCAGTTATTGTCCTGCAAGAATTCGAACTACACAAGGTATATCATGATATAGCTGGCGTAAATACAAGCAATCTTTGACACGCGAGCACATGTATATAATCCCATTTAATTTAAAAAAAAACAACTGACACCGTCAGGGCGTATATGCCTATAGCTGGTCTTAAAATGGAAGGGAAGTAATTGCCAGTGTCAGTGTCCTAGTGATTTACGTGAAGAATTCTTCATGGGGGTTGGGATCAGCAGGTAATATAATAGTTACTCGTGATTCCATGAGACCAAAACAGCGGTAACCCAAAATAGAACTACAAAATTGATTATTTATTTATTTATTTATTTATTTATTTATTTATTTATTTATTTATTTATTTATTTATTTTATTTAATCGTTCTTATATAGCGCTTTACCAGCTCAAGAGCTGCTCAAGGCGCTGGCCGATACAGGATCTAACTCAAACCGCCCGAGACGCCCACCCGCAGCCTTTGGGCGCATGGTCTGACGCCCGTACAACTGAGCACAATCCTGGGCAGCCAGGGATGGGGGAGAAGGACCTATGTGCATGCTGGGTGTGTTCTTGTCACCGGCACTCACCCGTCTAGGACATGATCGTCAGGATCTTTAAAGTCCGTTATGATGGAATGTATGCGACACAGACTAGACCTCGGTTTATACTCTCATCCGAGATTACCTGTTGTCCCCATTACAATAAAACCATAGCAGGCAACATTATTATGCAGGAAATAAATTAAACTGAAAACAAATGCAAAATAAATAAAATAAAGTAGAATTAAACATTAAATTTGAAGTAACATTGAATGAAATTAAATCAAATCAATTCAAAGTAAATTAAAAGTTTAATTCAAAATTAAATTAATGTAAAAGTTAAATGAAAGTAAATTAAATCAAATTCAAGTTACATTCCACATTAAAATAAATTTAAAGTTAAATAAAATAACAACATATTTAAATTTAAAAAAATCAAATTAAGAACACTTCCATAAGTACAATCAATTTTTTTAAACCAAAAAAAGAATTGCTTTGAATTGCTGCGGAGCTGATCATTAATATCCAGCGTGCAGGAACAGAGTGCTAACTTCATACCACGTCGCTGTAGACGCGCTCATGGACATAAAGAATTGCGCTAAGAAGCACTGAATCATCTCTGCCTTGATGAAAACCCTTAGGCTACATTTAGTTTGCTTTCAAAGATGTAATCATTTCTCTACAGTCAGTATAGATCTGTAGCTGTTGTATCTTTACGTCTACTGAATTTCACGGCTGGCGTTTTATGCCAACGTTTGAGTGAGAGAGAGAGAGAGAGAGAGAGAGAGAGAGAGAGAGAGAGAGAGAGAGAGGGAGAGAGAGAGAGAGAGAGAGAGAGAGAGAGAGAGAGAGAGAGAGAGAGAGAGAGAGAGAGAGAGAGAGCACTCAAACAATAACAACGAAAAATTGAAACAGGAATTCTAAAGATAAATTCTAAAAATAGAAAAGTGTCGTAAACGCAAGTCAACTTAATTTAAGCAGCTACCCCAAACACTAATCTAAACGTAAAAACTTGTTATTTCTTCAGCGGGAACATTTGCGGCAGCGGATTTATTTTTTCAGCATTAATGTCACACAATCATCTCAATTAAACTTAACAGAAAGCTGTCAGTCGTCTAATTGCTCCGTGGGTGTTTTTGCACTAAAGCGGAACTAATAAATACGAAGATGCAAACACACGAACAAACGAATAGAAAATTAATAAACAAGCCTGTCAAACGACAACAATTAACTAACATTTTAAGAACGACACAATTAAATAAATAAATAAATAAATAAATAAATAAATAAATACAGTTGAATAAAAGTTAACAAACCGTGGAACAAATCTATCTATATGGGGTGGCCTCGTGGCGCAGTGGATAAGTCGCCGGTTTCCTATGCCGAAGGTCGCGGGTTCGATTCTTGCAAGGGGCAAACGTATGTGACTTATGTATGAGACTATTGAGGTCACCGAGGGTTTTCTCCGGGCACTCCGGTTTCCTCCATCCCTTCAATAATGGTACAGGACGCAGTCAATAGAAAATTTCAAGAAATAAAAATTCGATTTTCTTTCCGTCTTCTAATAGCGATCTCCCTGCCTTTACACCACCTGTTTGAGTGATGGATGTGTATTTGGTGTGTGTGTGTGTGAGGGTGGATGAGACAGGTGAGCGTGTATGTTGGTATAGATCGCCGCGCTTTGAGCCTGATTGATTTGGGGAAAGGCGCGTATATATCATCCTGTATTATTGTATTATTTTTTTTATTTATCTACTCCCTCAGTCTACCGGGCCATTGGGAAGACATAAGGATGCTGTCGCTGAGAGTTTTCAGCTCTTTAGTTTGTGTACTGCTGTTGTCAAGAGGCGGAACATGTCCAGAGCCGGCCACGTCTTTACATCATCTGCCCAGTTCTTCCTTTGCGCCTGCTTCTTTCCACTGTTCCTTGGTTTTGCAAGTTTTGACGTCACCAAAGCACGCCAACTTCCTCTTCTTTACGATTGCAAGGAGTGGTTCCTGAGTGCCCCCAATTGACCTGAGCAAGTTCCTCACGTACTCGTGGATCTTGTATTCGTACCAGGCGATTTGTAGCATTCTGAGGTAACACTTTATTTCAAAGGCCTGAATACGTTTTGTATTTTTTTTTGGGCTATTCATGTCCAGCTCTCGCAGAACAGACAGCACCAAAGCCATGAACAGTTTTATCTTGGTGCAGAAACGACGTATGTTCCTGCTTGAGAAGAGAATAAGAAAAAACAATTAAAAAAACACCAAACCAATCTGATTGATTGGCATACCTAAAACTGAAAAGCAAGAAGAGTAATGACCAATCAATCATTTTGAAATTAACCAAATTGATCTGTTAATATCCAAGTACAGTTAGTCGATCATGTGCGTGTTTGTATGTAAGCGCGCGCGCGTGTGGGTGTGATTGTGTGTGTGTGAGCCCTCTATACATGTATTGATTATTCCTCCGGACTGTCAAATTATGTATTGCGGCAGGGATAGCTCAGTGGTCAAAGCGCACGACTTGTGTGAGTGCGTCTTGGGCGACGTGTGTTCGAATCCTGACTTCAGCAAACTATTTTGTGATTGCTGGATATTGCGGGCCAGCACATTGAAAAGCTCTCTGAGCTTGTGTGCGCTATATAAGAGAAATCTTTCTTTCTAAATTTGTGTTCTATTTATTTTCATATTTTATTCGTGTTTGATTACACGAAAAGAGAGAGAGAGAGAGAGAGAGAGAGAGAGAGAGAGAGAGAGAGAAAGTGAGAGGATTGTGTGTGTAGTACGTGTATGTGTACATTGCGTGCAAGCGTGCGTCCATATGCGTGGGCGTGTGCATGCGCGCATGTATGTGAATGTGTGTTTGTACATGTCTGTGCGCATCTATAGTAATTTTGTCCTTCATCGTGATATCGTGAAATGACATTGAATTAATGAGCGCGTGCAGACGTTCGCATTTTTTTTATGATTCATACAACACACGTATAACCACACACACACATATATATATACACACACAAACGCACGCACGCACGTTCGAGTTTGGAGTATTTCTGCGCTAATGTACGATGTCCACCACTCATTCATTGCAAATTATTTATGCGGATAAATATTCTATGTTATTATTAAACTATGATTTAGTTGTGTGTGTGTGTGTGTGTATGCGTGTGTGTGTGTGTGTGCGTGTGTGTTTGTGATTGTGTACCTCAAAAATGTGACTGAATAAAGACAAGACCCCTCAAAATAAATATTTTGGTTGTGGTGGTGGGTGTGAAGGGGAGAGGAGGGGGTGGGAGGAGGGAAAATAGCAGGGTAATGGTAGAGTATACCATAATTTGACCATTACTTCAGACATTTTAGGGAAACAATAAAAAAAAAATCACAATTTTTTATGTAAAAACCCCGTGGAAGATACATATTTAAAGATCTTTGCATGTTTGCTTGATCGATCATCCGCCTGTAGCAGAAAGACCCCGGGCTTATCTTCCGCCTCCTTGAATGAGTATAAATAAGGGCGATGCAGTCACCTATCGTCAATCGAGTTCCTCTCTTTTCCACCGCTGACAGAAGGCTCACCCAGGTCTCAAAACCCAAGTAAGTGATCCCTTTCGTTGTTCGCTGAAAGAAATGAGTTTGTCGAAGGTAATGCAGAAATCAGGATTGATTTGTCGAAGGTAATAACAGAAAACGATTTGATTTGTTAAAGATAATAACAAAAATCAAGACTGAATTATTAAGGTAAACAAAAGAATTCAGGATTGAATTGTCGTAGGTAATAAAGAATATACATAAATCAGGATTGAAGTGCAAAAGGTAATACGGAAATCAGGGTTGAATTGCCAAAGGTATAATACAGAAATGAAAAATTGAACTGTAGTGTTTGTTTGTTTTAAGCAGCAAGTTGACACATTGGGCAGCTTCAGTTCAATACTGTTCGGGGGCCTGCGAATAGAGTTCCTCTGTGAGCTGGAAAAGCGCTATATGATAAGAACATATTATTTTGTTGTGTGTGCAGCCCCTCATCATGAACAAGGTGGCAGTTCTTGTCGCGCTGATGGCAATGCTGGCTATGGCCGCTGCCTCTGGCTACTACCCCGTCAAAACAGTCGGCATCCCCATCCCCGTCCCAGTTAAGGTCAAGGGCTATGGTTATGGCGGCTATGGAGGCTATGGCGGCTACGGTGGCTACGGAGGCGGCTTCGGAGGCTTCGGCGGCTACGGAGGCTTCGGCGGCTACGGAGGCTTCGGAGGCTTGGGCGGCTTCGGCGGCTACGGCGGACTGGGTCTTGGATTGGGTGGCTTCGGCGGCTTTGGTCACGGCGGTGGCTATGGCGGCTATGGCTACAACAAATACTACTAGAACAACGGTAATTAAAGCCAACCCTCCAGCCATAGTCGTACATACGTAGAAAAGATTCCTCCTTTACACCATCATGATGATGATGATGACGATGACATCAATGATGATAATTAATTCATAGCCTTAATAATTTATTGACTGATCTTAGCCAATGGTCGCTTTATTTGTCAAATGACTAAGAAACCTAAGGATGAACATATTAAATTAATTTTAGTTAGTTAGTTAGTCATTGTTTATATGATGTTACTGAATTTGATTTCAGGACGATGGAACTACAGTCATTCAATGTTATCGACACTTCAAGCAAACGTTTACACTACGCTATGCATAGTCTGTTGATGTTTCATCAGGACATTGTGCAATAAAGATTGATTTGAAAAAGCCAGCGTTGTTGGCACTAGTTATAACAATTTACTATGTGTGAGCCATCAACAGTTTCTCTCTCTCTGTCTCTCTCTGTCTCTCTCTCTGTCTGTCTCTCTCTCTGTCTCTCTCTCTCTCTCTCTCTCTCTTCATTTCTCGACGTCTTTTTAAGTCTCTTTGTCTTTGTGTGTCTGTCTGTCAGCCTGCCTGTTTGTCTGTCATTTCTGTTTGTCTCTGTCTCTCTCTTTGTTGTTATGACAATGATCTGTCTTTTTCTCTTTTCTTTGTCTGGCTCTTTCCTCTTCCTCTCTCAATATCTTTTTCTGTCTGTTTCTCAGACTTTCTTCCTGTCTTTGTCTCTGTCTCTTCCTGTCTATGTTTCTGTCTCTATCTTACTCTCTCCCTCTCCCGCTCTCTCTTTCCCTCTCTCTCTTCTTTACTATGTTAAGTTGTTAAGGGACAGATTGAAAGATCCTAATAAAATACTTTCAATAAAGTTTCAAAGTTTCTCTCTCTCTCTCTCCTCTCTCTCTCTCTCAAGAAGAAGAAGACGAACAAGAAGAAACAGAAAAACTTCAAGAAGAAGAACATGAACAAGAACAAGAAGAACAGGAAGAACAAGAAGAACAAGAAGACCAATAACTAAAACAACTGATAAGGAAAGAACAAAAAATTTAATGAAAGGCATTTATTCCTTGTTATTTAAACAAACAACTGTTCCAACTATATACACACTTTCACTGCTTCGCTGTTTTTAAAACCAACAACGATGCTAATAATAGACACATAAAAAAATAAATAATCAACACCGATCTATTAAAAAAAATTCCATGTGTTTATTTTTTGTTATTTTCTTTCGGAGGAGTGCGGTGGGTGGGTAAATTTGTTTCTTGTCAGGGTGCAACGCGTACGATGAATTTGAAAAAATAAATATCTGTGCAGCTGATGCTGTCATTATGTGATTATGGGCCCATTTAGATAAAAGATGAAATCCTCTGCAATGGTTTGATTTATTTTTTGAGATGTGATTAAATTATTAGAGCAGACAGAGAAAGAGAGAGAGAGAGAGAGAGAGAGAGAGAGAGAGAGAGAGAGAGAGAGAGAGAGAGAGAGAAAGAAAGAGAGAGAGAAAGAAAGAGAGAGAGAGGGAGAGAGTCCTGCCGGGGAAGGGTTCAGATTAAATATTTTATTAACAGAACAAATTGTTTTAAAATTAATTTGGTGATAGTCCGCTGGACCTAAAGCAATAACCATGTAATGTAATTTGGTGATCTTGCAATCAGTTCTTCTTTCAGTCACTCACACATTATTATTATTATATTATTATTAATATTATTATTATTAATATTATTATTATTATTATTATTATTATTATTATTATTATTATTATTATTATTATTATTATTATTATAAGCTCGAGATGCCCACTTGCTGCCTTGGGTGTATAGTCTGACACTCAGATGACTGAGCACAATCTTAGCGGCCGGGTTGGGGTAGAAGGTGAAACTATACACTGAAGCAACAATCAGACTAATAGCAACATTAAGATGGCCAGTGCTCACAGCCGATGTTTATGTCCGGGCCACTGGGAATCGAACCCTCAACCTTTGTACCATGAGCTCATTCTCTAAGCTATAATGGCTTCTAGTTCAATCATACATCCGCATTCATGCATGGACAAACATGGATTTAAAATAGCCTACGAATAATCTAATATGCATAACAGGATGAGGTATCCGCAAGGAAAATTTGATGAATTTTGGTTTAGTTAATTGCTTTGAACAAAGAAGTGAAATTAGGAGAGTGACCGACAACTAGGACTGGTACTGAAGAATCACCCATTATTTCAAGTACCGGTACACTAACACTCAATAAAATCACAAAATGGCTTTAGCCGTTACAGAAAAGTCTAGAAATACAAAATGTAAACAAACAGCGAAACAGGTACTGTGTACATAAGCAGTGAAATAGATACTGTGTACACAAACGAATGATTTTGTATTATGTACAAACATTAGGCTTTCAACAAATAAACACAATAAGCAAAAACCCGTTTAAAAGACTAACAAACAAAATAGTTATTATTTATTTTATTATTAATGGTTGACTTGTCTTCAACCATTTGTTTTACTGCAAATACAAACAAACAAAGAAACAAATAAATTAATCCATGTCGGTTTTTTTAGTGGAATTTTTTCCTAATAAACAGCATGTACAAGGCCTACCAATCCACTCAACTGAACACATATCCACACAAGTTTTCTTTCTAGATGTTGTTGTCGAGCATTTCGAGAGGGAACACGTGAAAACTGGTCGCGTACTAACGCAAACTCATGTCCACTTGATCGGCACGTGAGTGTCACGTACATCGCGTGCTCGCATGCATGTAGCCATTGAGGATAACGTGCCAGTGTCTCCTCGTTGAACTTGGAGAGAAAGGTGATGGAAAACGTAGAATGCAGTGACAGTGTGTTGATTATAACTGAACAATCTTTTTTGTTTTGTTCATTGCTAATTACAAAGATAGTTCATTCATTGTCTTTTCTGTTATTTCCCAGTATTCAGTAGTCGTACACCTTTGTTTGCACATCCTATCCTATCCTATCCAGTAACTCGAAAGTCGTTGGGGCATCATAGACGATCGTTTAACCAGCGTACTCTATCTTTCTCTGTCCTCAGCAGCCCCCATGGCTTCACTCAGTGTCAAGCCAGTCTATTCTCGAATGTTATCTTCCCACCTCTTTTTCTGTCTCCCTCTTCTTTTGCCTCCTTGCACCGTGCCTTGTAGGATGGTCTTTGCAATTCCTGATGTCCTGGTGACTTACCCCTTTTGAATACTGGGAATTAACAGAAAAGACAATGAGTGAACTATCTTTGTAATTAACAATGCATTTGGTAGCAAAATTAAAAAGATTGTTCATTGTTCAAATCCCGCAAATGGAAAGACTTCAGGTCTACTGTAACGGTTTATGTGTTTCGGCATATCTGTACGCTTCTGCATCCCGTCACACATATCAGCTCATCGGTACCTCGGCACCACGATACTTTGACACATCGCAACCTTGACACAAACGTTTCTTTGACACAGGCGCCCGTATATTAGTAGATTGACACAGGCATGATTTAGGCTATGCTTAATTTTCCTCATCCAGACGATCCATTGTAGTAGCGGTCATATGTACCTACAACTTATACTCTACTGACCTCGTACGTAAGCTTACCAAGCACATTTAGGTACAGTGCACGAGGCCTTTGACCTCGGCATTCAACAGCATTGGAGTTTTATAAGTGGCTTTGCCATGCTATCATAGTTTTTAACCTTTCCTTCCGCTATGTATAAATGCCATGTTAGATGGCGTCCGTTTCCCCCAATCTGCCAGTGTGATGGGGCATACCTATGTTGGCACAGCTCTGTGTATTCACGGCTCTTATGTTTCCACAAAATTTAGTGCTTTAAATTCCCACTGTCGCTGTCTTCATCATTTGCTCTTTCCCATTCCTGATCTGTCCTATCACTCTGCTATACTTTCTTCTTCTTCGCTAGATCAATGACCTACCTTTTTTCTTGAAAACTCTTCCTGGACAAGACTCCCTATTTGTGTATGAGGTCTGTTGGATCAGCTTGGGAGTGTTGGACGCTTTCTGCCGGGTGGTCACTAGGGCTTCCTATGATTGTATTATTTCGCACTATAGGCATTTTATATGTATGTGTTGTTTTGATGATTTATAATGATGGTTGTATTCTATTTTGTTTTTGTAACCGGGGTGTTCGCGTAGTTGAGGTCAACCCTCAGCCGTCCCCCACGTGGGATGTCTTTATTGTAAAGTGACTGGCCGGTGGAGGGCATTCAATTTTCCCACTAGGGTTGTTTCGGCAGATCTTTTATGCAGATCGGGGGTTGTCCGGTCCTGATTTGGCTCGGAAGAGTCCGCTGGACCTAAAGCAACAATAAATCAATCAATCAATCAATTATGTTTCCACAGGTCTATGCTCTATCCCCATAGACCAACGTCCACACCACACATGTATGTTTACATAGGTTTAAAATTATTTTTGTTATTTAATCACTTGTATATAGCGCTTTTCCAGCTAAAGAGCCGCTCAAGGCGCTGGCCGATATAGGATCTAAATCAAGCTGCCCGAGACGCTTACTTGCAGGCTTTGGGCGAATATTCTGACGCCCAGGCGACTGAGCCCAATCCTGAGCGACCGGAGATGGGGAGAAGGGACCTAGTGCGTGGTGAGTGTATTTGTTGTAGCCGGCACTCACTCGTCTGGGACATGACTTGAGCGTCAGGATCTTTATAGTCCATGCGATGGAATGCATGCGTGCACAGGCTAGAACTCGGTTTATACTCTCATCTGAAGGAGTAGGAGAGCAGTGTCTCAGCGTATTTTTGTAGTTGTCCAGGCTGGTAACGGCATTAAAACCACTGCCTATACAGGTTGCAATGCCATAGGCTGACTTTCCAGTACGCCACTGAGCTAACTGCGTCCTGTACAGGTTACAATGCCATAGCCTGACTTTCCAGCACGCCACTGAGCTAACTGCGTCCTGTACAGGTTACAATGCCATAGCCTGACTTTCCAGCACGCCACTGAGCTAACTGCGTACTGTACAGGTTACAATGCCATAGCCTGACTTTCCAGCACGCCACTGAGCTAACTGCGTACTGTACAGGTTGCAATCAATTATGCCATAGCCTGACTTTCCAGTACGCCACTGAGCTAACTGCGTACTGTACAGGTTGCAATGCCATAGCCTGACTTTCCAGTACGCCACTAAGCTAACTGCGTTTCCACAGTGAGGTGTCCTGTTAGTGTCGATGTAGATCGCTGCTGGTAATCTCCAATGCCGAAGTTTTCACTAATTTCCTTTTTCCTGCCTTTACACCACATTTAGGCAACATAGAACCAGATGGGTGGGAATATGGAGTTGTGGGCCTGGGAACATAGAGCTCGATTTGTAGAAACATAAAACTAGATTTGCAGGGCCGGACCTGGGAAAAGTCGAAGGGGGGGGGGGGGGGGGGTTACAGATTCAGCGAAGGCGCGAAGCGCCGAGCCTTCTATGAGGGGTCCGGGGGCATGCCCCCCCCGCGAATTTTTTTTTTCTTCAAGGATGCAAAATGGTGCAATCTGGTGCAATCTGAACCTTGAAAAAGACATTTGTGATGGTCTGGGACTTCGAGCTTTTTTAACAATTGAACTGACAAACTCTAGCGTACAAAAATAATCCTCTGCCCCTCCCTTAAAAAAAACAACAACACACACAAACATTTATTTATCAGCAGAGATGTTTTGTATACTATTATTATTCACTACTTTTTATCGATCGTTAACGGTATAAAGCTTTACCTTGTAGTTTATGAACATCACAGCCCTGCTTTCATTTTCAGTCTTGCTGCACTAGGTTCCTCGGCATAGGTACCATTTGTGAATTGTATCTTCCTGCAAAACAGTTCACTGCCTCTTTGAAGTCAATATCAACATCCCTGTGCACTTTCAGTAAAGCAAGTCAATTGAGCCTCTGTTGCCCCATTGTGGAGCTCAGGTAGTTTTTCAGGTTGCGCAACTGACTGTTTGAACGCTCACACTCGGCAGTAGTGACAGGCATGGTGCAAAGGTACTTTAGCATGATGAACAGGTTGGGATAAAAATCCATGTCACAATGTTTCAGTGCTTCTGATGCCGTGGATGGGATGATAGCTGTTGCATTCTCAGCAGCACTTCGCCATTTGCAAACCCACCGTTGGTATTTTGCATCAAGGGTAGCGTTGTCTGGTAGGCCAGACTCCCACAACATTGCCAGTGTCTTCACCCCTTCTGGAACCTGCATGAAACCATCCTGGTTGTCTATTAAAGTGCTTGGCACCAGACAGAGACCATCAACTGCTAGGTCAGAATTTTTGAACCTCGAGTCCAATTCGGTTGACCTGTGTTCCAAGAAAGGAATGGCAATGCTAATCTTGAAATATTCTTCTGGATTGGCCGCAGGTTGGTTGTCATGGAGAGTCTGTCGGGATGCTTGACGAGGAACAATAACATCAGTTGTCAAAGCGTTTGCCATTTTGCTAGCTTCACCAAACCAGGTAACGAACGCTGTGTTCATAATTATCAACTTAGCATCTTAATTAATATTTCTAAAAAGTTGTTTTTTGGGGGATTAGGGCAGTATCAAGGTGAAGGTGCTGGAAGAGGCTTGCGGCCAGAACAGGAAAATATGGCTGCATTTAC